>JABFAI010000155.1:0-187027 GCA_013266175.1 Fusarium gaditjirri | reverse complement strand
GTTATTATATACCTCTTAATCTCTTCCTCTTATAAAGCCTTATAGCTTATAGTAAGATAGTTTAGTTATTATAGAAGCTTTTAAGTAGAAGCTTATATTATAAAAGAAGATATTATATCCTTATTACTTATATTAGTAGCCTAAAGTCTAACCTTAAAGCTACACTTAAAGCCATAGCTTACTATCTTAATATACTTAGTAGTAGAACCTGACTTTCCAAGAACAGAGCACAGGTTGGAGAGTATCAGTGTAGTATACACAAGATAAGCATGCGTTAGGAGAATATTGTCCATTTGTCTATTTTCAAAATCCTCAGGCGGTTTGCTTGGATCCAGCAAATCTGCCAGCTGCCACTTATCAGGGTTCCAAAGTCCATCTGGAGCTTTATCAACAACTCACCCAAGCCACGTGTACATACTCTCCGATTGCCTCTCCCGCAGATGCTTGTCAGAGCTGTACTGAAACAAAGCGTCTGGAGTCCAACCCGTGGCATTATTCCAGATTACCTGAGACATATGAGGCCAATTGGAACTAATTGCGCTGGGCCACAAGAGCGGAGATATACCGCCCTTGACTTCGTCAAGTGGTTCAGCCGAGACTTCTTAAAGTGAGGTTTGGCCACACTTCCAAGTTGTTCAACTTATAATATCAAGCATGCAAAAGACAGGGTTAGTAGGGCATATCATAGAATTGACACTACTATGCAGACTACGATATAATAAATTGCATCGATCTCTCTATAAGAATATTATAACAGTCTCAATATGTTTGACTTATATTCCAAGAAGTCACTTTTATAACATCTATTATTGAAATTTGACTGTAAATATATATACTCTAACTATTTATAATTTTTGCAATGGTGCTGTGCTGAAGCGACAAATCCACCCCCCCCTTCCTTCAAACCCTGCATGACATGACTGAAGGCTTTAGAGGCATCTATAGAGCCCAACTCAGTTCCAGAGCACTTCAAGACTTGAGGCCAGGAATCCCAGGAATATTGTTGCTTAAAAGGTATAGGTTTATACAGATCTATACACAGGAAATGCTCGATTTGGTCATGAAACCTTGTCTCAGGGACGTAACAGTGATCAATGCCCATGCCCTGAGAATTATCGGGCAATATGTCGGTAACAAGAATTACTTCAAATCGAAAGTTAACGCCTTGTGGCATCGAAACGTCAAGGGGACCTAATGAATGCTTAAGTAAGGCCTCGTCCAACAATCGGTAGGCAGTAACAAAGTTTCCAACCACGACTGCGGTCTGACCGGATCTTGTAAAGGTATAAAGTCTTTCACTTCGCAATAATACGAATGAGTTTGATACTCTGTGATCGGCATGAAACTCAAGTAAAAGAGAATGGTGCCAATCTTCTGCCAGGAGCAACGTATCGCTCATCTGGCTCAAAAGCTCAAAAGCTCGGGATTCAACGAGCATCCTAGGCCTGCCAGGCAAACCTAGATCGCTCAGAAGAAACTTTATATACCAACAGTTCAGAGCGCGTATGGAGTCTCGAACAGCACACTGATGCTGTGCCTCTTCGGCGGCTGTGAGTCGCAAGCGGCGAAGGATGTATTTGAATAGCTCAGCGAAAGGATTGGAGTACAGCGGATCACCACGGCATCTCGCAAAAGCCTGGCGCATAGTCGGAATAGAATCGAGGAATAAAGGCGCGGGATATTTATCAAGAAGCCTCTTCACATGGGCACTGCAATCCCAAAGGACTATATCATGCAAAGCCGTCACTATGCTCGCTTCTATGAACTCAAACTCGAGGTAGTTCGAGCTGGAGTGGCAGGAGTCTCGTTGAAGCAGGCATAAATGGCTGTAGAATAACCTAGATAGCTGCCATTCCTTCACAACGTCAAGCAAGCCGTCCCGGACCGACGCGTCTGTGAACAGGTGCGAGTTAAAAGCGATAGCAATGGCCATATTTAAGTAATTATTACGAAAATAAGTTCCGTAGAGTGGCACCTGGTGAGCGCCCGCTGATGAAGAGAAAAAGGGCATATCGAGATAAATGAATCGAGCCCTGATCAGATGGGCGGTGACGAGCCTTGTAGCTTGCTCACTTTCAGAAGAGCCGCAAGCGCGGACACACTCACGACCGTCCTCTGTATCCATTAAAAAGTCGAAAGCACTTCTATGGACGAAATCGACTCGTGTCGAGTTGTATTCACATAGTCGCTCATCTCCGTCGCAATAAAATGACAAATCCTGGCAGTCGCCAATTACCTCAAGGAGGCCACGACAAGCTAATTTCAGTTCGTTCTCGGCTCTTGAGCTTATAGCTAGTAGGTCCTCAACTCTCATGACACGGCCCGTATTTAATATTGTCTCAGTTGGCTGATTCTGGGCAGCTGTTGCCATAACCAGTAATGAAGACATGCGAATTGGCGCTGGGTGCGAATAAAGACCGTTTTTCGATAAATACTCATCGATTTCCCTAGCGACGAATAGGAGATTGAAGTATCGAGAAGCAGTTACTTGAATGCTCGGGAGCTTGCCATCATCTCCAATTCTACCCCACATGTCGGTGTAGAGTGTAGTCAAATCCGAGGGCGTCTGCCTGAGAAGCTCTTGAAGCATCTCGATATTTGCGGAGCGTTGGCGAATAGCCGGGTTAAGGCGATCTACTATAAGAGTTACCCACATGAACACGCCTTGAGCCTTTCGTACAATCTCCTGTACAAGTCGATCTCGATCCCGGCACTCAAGCCCACAGATATCCAGCCGTTCGCGGACGTAAAGAGTGATATCGCTGTTGTTGAACTGTTGCATCCTCAGTCGGGATGCATCTTTGAAAAATGTGCAAAAGGCATGCTCCTCTCTGCTAGATGCACATAACTTGACATCATCCAGTTTCAACAGTTTGTGAATAACTTGGGCATTTGTCCAATCGGGCCAAGGCAGATGTTCTAGCTCTTTAGCCTCATCCAAGCCGTCCAAGAAGATACAAAAGGCTTCAGGAGAAGCTTCTAGTGCCCAAATTAGGGCTTCTGTCAGCTCATCCAGACTCCAGTCTGAATGGCTTCTCTTATACTGCACGGAAGGTTGGGCTGTATACAACTTTCGACAAAGGCCTGGCTTGCCCTCCATGACTTGATAGAGGAGTGACAAAACCATGCCTTCCACGTTTCGTTGCAACAGCTGGCCTGGCTTCCAGAAAAAATGCGTAATAATTCGTACATTAGACTGCCACATTTTGAGACAGTCCATTGTTTGCTTGTTGGAAGCCAGGAACTTCACAAGAAAGCTCTTGCCCGAGCCTGGCTTCCCGCTGATCCAGAAGATGCTGGAGTCTGATTCAAGCCAGTCTGCAAAACTGTCAAAGCCTGGATCGTCGGTGGTCCCGGAATCGCTATCCCTGGTATCCTCAGATAGTTGACTATCCGTGTCTGACAGATCAGACTCAGATGACGAGCCGCAATCCGACTGATGAGAGCCATCTTGATCTAAGATCCATTTGAATGTTCCAGGATAGTTGCTTGATATATGATGCTTTCGGCGGTTCATGTCTGGGAACCGTAGACTGGACAGAAGTCGCTCGTATTGTTTCTCAAAAGCCTTATCCTGCTCACGTTCCAGCAGTTCCTGACGAAGTTGATCGATCGACTGAGACATACTCTGACGGATAGTGTTCTCCGCTGAAGCTATGTGGTCTTCAATGACAGTTCTCGTCGTTGTGTGCTCATCTGCCACTTGATTACTCATATTTGCAGAGAAAGCTGTGACTAGGTCTGAAACATCGGTAGAGCCGTGTGCTAGTTGTGAGATGATGCTTTGCAATGCCCCTTGGAGATGCTGAAAAGATTCCAATGAGGTGACCTCAGCGGCTTGAGATTGGCTGCATACGCGATCTAGGAGGAGGCTGTGCAAGAGCTGTTCATGACGCTGTAGGTTCTTCTCGGCATCTTGGAGTTCCTTTCCACGCCATAATGCTACCGCGCTTTTCTTTGACGCAGCAATTCTGCCACGAAACCGTCTTTTCGAGCCTTCATCAACATGCAGCCTGGCAAACTGCTGTTGCAACTCGTCCACGCAGTCATGGACCTTTTTACCAACATCAAAGATCTGCTGCTGAGTCTGGCTCAGTGGCCCGATTTGTGCTGCAGTTTGGTTCATCTCGTGAAAGGAGGCCTTCGAATTCTTGAGATATGAGTCCAGTTCTGGGTCGGGAGCTCGGCCATCGCGGATGTTGCGATAGACGTGGATGGAGTCCTTGGCGAAGGTGATGATCTGCATAGCATTGCAGAGAATGCCCACTCCGAGGAGTGCAGCTTCAGCGCCAGACATGGTTGTGCCAGTTTCGAGTCAGAGAAGGTTTCGTATGGTACCAAGTTCCTCGGTATTAGTCGTGGTGCAAAGGAGATAAAGAAGAGAAGTTCAGCTCAGAGGAGATGCGGGGGTTGCATGAAAAATGAGAATCAGGCTGAGCAAGGCATAACGCTCGTTGGTTAATGACTGCTAATTACATATCTTACAGGCTCATATCTTGTAAGAGATTTATTTTCCAAAGCGGTTAGTAAAACTGTCCCTTATGCACAACACTTTTAATACAATTTGCACTGATTATCTATCATGCTGATACTACAACCAGATTTCTAATATTTAAAGCTTGAGTACAGATGACGCCTTCTAACTGTATCAGCAAATGGACATACATACTAAATTATCAGCATGTAAGATATGCAGTTAACAGTTGTAAACTAACAGGGGTTGATTGTGCCTTGCTCAGCCCGATTCTACCGCCTCATTTTCAACCCCCCGCATCCTTTCTTCGCCCAACTTCTTCCCAAGCAATTATTTGTCCAGCAACCCGATACTTCTTATTCTTGAGCACTTGATCAGGCTGGAAACATCATGACTACTACGCAGCGTGCATTTGAGGCGGCTATGCTCGATTTTAAGGACAAGCTCAAAGGCCATACTTTCTACGACCAAATTATCCAAACAACTAGCATCGAGGAAGTCTACCAGGACATCGAGAAGCTTCAAGACAAGCAAGCAAAATCCGGCCGCCTTCGCCACTTGTCTAAGATTGAACCATTTCTAGCTCGACTTCGCGAATACAGTGGTGTCGTCGAGGTCTTCGTGCAAGCTAAGCCCGACATCCTAGCGCTCATATGGGGTCCAATTAAGCTTCTACTACAATGGGCCGACGTGCTAAAGCAGTCATTCGACGCTCTTGTGAATGCGTTGGAAGAGATTGGGAATATTCTACCCGACTTTTGCGAACTGGCCGAAATGTTTGCCGATAACAATCGTTTGCAGGAACTGTTGGTGCTGTATTTCCGCGATATTCTCCAGTTCTACCTGATCTCTACCAAATTCTTTAGTATGCGCCGTAAGTTTCCTGAACTTCCGATTATGGAACCCGGTTTGATGATGAAGAAAAGGTCTCCGAGTTGTGTTTGAGATGTTCTGGCCAAGCCACAGAGACAGGATACAGGTCGTGGTAAAACACATGGCAAGCCATCGCGACCTCATCAGAAAGGAAGTCCGCATGGAGGAGATTCGCAGAGCAGACGAATTACGAAACCGTGAATTGCAACACTTTGTACAGACAGAGGAGAACAATATCGCCCAAGAATATGCGAGCCATCGGGCACATATTTCACCTAAGAGCTACGATGCCGACCTGTATCGTTTCAGCGAAGCCGTTTGTGATGGGACTGGAAAATGGCTCTTTCGGGATTCATCATTCAAAGATTGGCTCGCGGTTGGAAAGAAAGGAAGGCGTCTTCTATGGTTACGAGGTATCCCGGGAGCTGGTAGGTTCATATGTCCTGAGCCCTTTGAAGAAGCTTTCACTGACTGACCTGCGATTTAGGGAAGACACTGCTTGCAAGCAGCGTGGTCAAGCATACTCAGCAATTGCATGGCACCCATACCATATTCGCGTTTCTCACCTACCTTGACAGTAGCATTTCCGCACTCTCTATCATCCATTCACTCATCTTCCAACTAACCTCTACCTCTCTCTCGCTGAAGACAATGCTATGTCAGTCAGACTTACAACATCTGGGCAGTGATTTCAAGGTTGCTTCAACTCTTTTCCAAACGATCATCCAGAGTGCCGGCGTTGTACATATCATTGTGGACGGCCTAGATGAGATCGAGCCTGCACAACGCTCAAGGCTGATAAAGGAACTCCTGAGACTGAGTGACGAGTGCGAAGAGTGTCGCATCATGTTAGCGAGCCGTGCCGAAACTGATATTTCTGGCGATTTGGAGGGCAAGGCTATAGATATACAGGTCGACAAGAATAACGCTGGCAGTATCCAGGTTTTCATCAACCAAACTATGGGAGAATGGTTCAAAGAGAGGGACTTCACTCCAGACGTTCGAGACCAGCTCCAAGGCTGGGCTGCACCACTAGCGTTCCGTGCAAAAGGTTTGTTTTTTCTTGCTAGACTTTTCCTAGATAGAGTTTCTGACATTATGACAGGAATGTTTCTGTATGCCAAGGTCATCTTCAGGATAGTGTACTACATCAATGATATCGGAGACATACAAAATCAACTCGAACATCTACCAACATCTCTGGAGGATACGTATGCGCTTTATATATATATTTGTTGCCCGACTAATACTTGTGTAGTTATGGTAGGGTTCTACAGCACATTGATGCATCTCCAGATCCCCAAAGAAGAAATCATGCTCGCTCAATACTTGGCTGGGTCGGCTGTGCCCCATCACCCATGACACTAAAAGAGATCGAGCAGGCCTTGCTTGTTGACCCCGACTGTCCTTCCAAGCTACCGAGAGTTCAAGCGAGGGTCAATGTTGTACAGATATGCGGCCCGATTATCGATGTAGTAGATGATTGTGTTCAATTCGTCCATTTTACTGTTCGGGAGTATGTCAGAATAAGACTCTTTGTATCGGTGACTAACGCCAGCCAGATACATTTTCAGCACCAAAATCAAGAACTCTATCAGTCTCTCTGAGATGGCCCTTGACTTGGCTATTCGCTGCGTCTCGTATATGTGCCAGGACCACCATGATCCATATCTCACTGAAGATGAGATTGACGCCAACATACTTTGGGGGGCATATCGCTTGCATCAATTTTCATCGAGCTTCTGGCTTGACTTGGTACACGAGTATTTAACCTTGTCTGGCTCAGGGACCATGCCTGATACTCTTATCTATCAGCTGAGAATACTTCTCGAGACACGATCATCAGATCATTACACTGAGACTGACCAACGCAAAGGTTCCATATACCCAGCCATTCTTGGCCTGGAGTGTCAGGAAGCTGATCTGGTAGAGATGTTGAAGGGCTGTGCTGAATTCCAGACAAAATTGTCCAAACCAGACTTTCGCATCAATAATCGTGAGTTCGTTGACCTTGGGAATCTGGTAATAATTACTAATCCTGTCAACAGCAGAGCAGTGGTTCCACGCCAGTCCGCTCTCTGTTCCCAAAATTTCAATTATTCTCCATGAGCGACTCGACGGTCTTGATGATAAAAATCTTTCCATTCTCAAATCACTTTCCTACCATTATGGACCCAACTGCTTCAAATGCGGGGTTTTGGGCTGTCATTATCGTCGTTACGGCTTTGAAACGAAGACAGGCCGCCACGCTCACGAAAAGGATCATCAAAAGCCATGGAGCTGCGAATACCCAGACTGCCGCTTCGCGACCCAGGGATTTATCTCACGAAAGATGAGAGATGACCATTTGAAAAGTGGCCACTCGCGTGCTTCAGATCCCGGTTTGCCAGACACCCACCCCCCTGAAAAGGTCGAAGACGAAGAACTTCAACCTCTTATATTTGATTTGATTGAAACTGAGAGGGTGGAGACTGTAGCGTCACTAATACCTCACTTGCTCAAATTAGAGCCTTTAGTGCAGATGGAGATTGCAATCCACGCTGCTACAATGGGCTCTCACTCAATTCTGCAACTGTTCATCGACTCTGGGTTACTGACAAGAGCATTCGTCCCCATAGGCACTCTAGGCTGGAAAAAGTTTAGTGAACTAGCCCGGAGTACAGTAGGAACTAAGAGTGTCAGCTTATCAAAAACTTTGCTACGATGGGTTGCGACGTTGGACTTGCGTTTAAGTGACATAAATAACTTTCACCTAGCAGTGATGAATATACTCGGAGAAATAATGCTGTTGGAGTCTGAGGATCTTTTTCAATTATGGAAGCCAATCCTGGCGTCTGGCTTTGGCATTGAGGGTACCACCAAACAGGTTGCAGAGGCATTCACGTTTGGGGGTAATATAGTCACCACGGATGGTGTCCCAAACCGTGAACGGATGCTGCTGGACATTTGGGAAGAATACGGGGTTCTGGACACAATAACGACGCCACGACGCAATATGATTCTTTCTAGGATTGCTAACTCAAGTTGTTCCATCAATTTAGCACAATATGCACTAAACCATGGCTGTCTAGTTGATGGTCAGTATAACTCCGCATGTCCAACCGCCTTACATATCGCAGCGAGGCAGACCACACAAGACGCAGCAAATCTCATGGAGTTCCTACTACTTCAAGGGGCAGACCCTAACAAAAGGACGGGAAAAAAGAGGATTGGGGACGAAAAAGGAGCACGACAAGTGTCAGAATGGCTCGGGGTGACATGGGAACAGTTAGTTGAAAGAACTACAAAGGAGCGTCAGAGAAACAAGAAAGATGGAATTGAAGGTTCTTACCGTGATTGATAGATGGATCTTTGTATTATTGAAATATCTTCAGTCATATAAGCAGCTCGTTCTTTTTGGATTTCCATTTAAATCCTGTTTCTCCGAGCAAGCCATCGTTCAAGTTTCTGAAGGTGGTGAGTCCGAGGTCTCTTTGCCTTTGTATATGCCTACATACTCTTGAAGTGTCATCTTCCATATCATTCCCAGTAGAGTCATTATTGGCACCCCACGCATCTTGAATAAGCTGTGTTTTCTTGACTTGAATGCTTTGAACATACTACTCGACGCAGTCAGACCATGCTGACTAGCTTCTGATTTGACTAATGAAAATAGTTAAAGGCGACTCACCTCCTCGATCGAGTCTGGAGTAATATACTTGGTGGCAGTGACGTGCCGCTGCTGGCCGATCCGATGCACACGTGCAATCGCTTGCTCTTCGGCCATGGGGCTCCAATGAGGCTCCAACAGATGCACATAATTAGCCGAGGTCAGATCTATGCTAGGCGTTGGTCACAGTGTTAGCATTCGCTTACTACAGGCGTCTCAAGACCTACCCTTCACCGCCACTCCCAATGGTGGCCAGCATTACAGTACAGCGATCATCGCCTGCAAATCTAGACAGTGACTGCTGTCGTTGCTTGATGGAGTACTGGCCGTCAATCCTCTCGCATAGGAAACCAGCCTGTAGAAGAGCTTCCTGAACAAGATCAAGCATCTTAGTCCAGTAACTGAAAACCACGCTGATCGCCATTAGTGATGGTTATCTCTTATTCCTAGACACTCATACCTTTTCACCGGTGGGGTTGTCGACCCTGCCAGGCTTTTTGTTTGTTCTGATCGAATTTTGTGTATCAGTCTTTGCACTTTGGCAGACGGCGATGTTTTGCAGGATGAGTCGACAGTATAATCTGTTCCAAGTTGCTGTATAGCATTATAGTGTATAGTCTGCAAACTTGGTTTTTGAGCTATCTGCAACCTCCACGCTTCAGTGTCTGAAGCTGATAAGAGGTCCTCTCCGTGATCACAAATTCGGCGAAGATTGTGGATCAGAGACAAAACATTCTTCTTTTCTCTACCTGTCTCTGAAGCGTTAACAGGATAGTGGTTAGAAGAATTGGCAGCGCTTCTGGCAGCTTCAGCCTCGAAGAAATCGTAAAGAGTGCGGTCATATGGATTCAGGTCAACCTTTTCTTCGCGAATTGTCGGGGGAGGGAGCCCCTGTGAAATGCTAGACTTCGTGCGACGGAGACATGTTGCTTCAACTAAAATCCGGAGCTTTCGAAGGCCTTCTTGTGCATTATCTCGAATAGGATTAGATATCCAACGATCGAATTTGGCCTTTTCAGCGAGAGGCTCCATCCGAATGAAGGCTAGTAAAGCTCCGTAGTTATCGATAGAATTCACAATAGGAGTTCCTGTAAGACACCAGCGCCTCGATGCCTGGAGCTCACATGCAGCCTGAAAGACTTGAGTTGACCTGTTTCCGATACGATGGGCTGCCTTCGTTAGTCATATGAACCCGGCAACGAGATGATAAGACTAACCTTCATCTAGAACAACTCGGAACCATGACTCTGTAAACAATGGACCTTTGTTAGTCCACTCAGACCTCAAGGTCTGATATGTGGTCAAGACAATGTCATTGTTTCGGAACTGCTTGGCAAGATTTTGTCTGCCGGTGCCATGATACAGCGCAACACGGATCTGGCCGGGGACAATGTGATTCTTGATCTGAGCTTGCCAGCCAGGAATCACTGCTCGTTGTTAGTGAAAGCTCTGTCACAACGTCTTCGTGTACCGTACTGCTCTTAGGGATAACAACCAAAGTTACTGAAGACTCAGATTCATGCACTCGAGCTTCATAGTCTCTCAACAAGTCCAGCGACCAGCAAATAAGGGATAGTACGCAGAGGGTTTTCCCGAGACCCATCTCCTTTAAGTCGAGACTTGTCAGCTATATGGCAAGTGAAGCGATCGTGCTTAGATTTACTTACATCGGCAAGGATGCCTCCAAGACAAATAGGCGGAACATCAACCCAATATCCCGTTATTCTTTGGCGGTACTCTCTGCCTTTCCTTAGACTTTAATCTCCAGTAAATTTATAGTGATGCATACCTGTGTTTGCTAGTGGATGAATCCTGTGCAACCCAGAGCGAAGGACATTGAGGATTTTCAACGTTGGCGCACTCCTTTTCGCTCATCACTGTAAGAGCTTTGAGCTGATAGCTGGAGATCATTAGTTTCAAGAAGAGAATGGGGGATAATCCAATTACTCTTTTAGGCTGGTCCGTAGCCGTGAACTTGGATCGGTCGTCGGTCGAATAGAAAGATTAGCTGCTGTGTCGAAAATCCCTATGAGTTGGCCTTTTTTCTGATCATCCAACGCAAGAGACTCATTTGATGTACTATCATTGTACTCGATAGCGAGGTCTTCCATTTGTGGCATGCGAGATCCTGGAGTAACGAGATAATGTGGGTTAAAGTACTCCGCATCCAGATCAAAATATTCGATGATCCGAGGTGAGGGATGTTGAAGGAAAAGGTCATGATTAGATAAGAGACCTCCAATCTCCTTTGCCTTTTCTATAGGGCTGAATATAATGATATGGAGAGATGCCGGGGCAGCCAACAGGGAACTGAGCTTCACCGAAGAGCGGTCTAGCAACTCTGATGGAAACAAGTCCGTGAGGATGCCGGCATATGTACCCGTGTCCGTGGTACGTAGCTTCAGGATACCGCCACACTGCTGCAGGTTGACTGTAGCTTCTGACTCTGGTCGACCCTTGAAGAATGAAGAAGTGGCCTTCAAGATTATCTGTTTCAAATTAGCGCCCATTTATAGTGTAACCTTGAACCTTACCATTCCGAGACAGACATGGCGAACTGATTCTGCGACCAGTGCTTCGTCTATGATCTCAAGACCCGCTTCATCTTTTTCTTCTTTTCTAGGTTCTGAGATGCTGGTCGAGAAACCGTTGTCGCATGTGAGCTGAGGACTCAATTCAGAATCTGACCAGAGAAAGTCTGCATAGTCTGGCTCCGGGGATTGAAGGCATATCCTTTTGCAGGGTCGTGCCGCATCTTGATCGCTCAGGTCCATTCTGAGGCCACGAAACTCAACTGTGGGTGAGTCTGATGTGACCAGATCATACGGGAGCACAATTACTTGGATGAAGTGTCAAAATGCAGGCTGGCCTCTGAGAACGGCTTGAAAAAAACGGCAGCCCTGTTTAACGCCTCGTTGGTGCACAGCCACAAAGAAGCTGCCTGGGCGCTAAGTGCTTTGAAATTATTGGTTACCCTGCTAACCCTTAAGCACAACCAACGCTCGCCGTATGTATAACTGCGAATAGGTAAATAAATAGATCCTTTGAGAAGCAAACAAGATTCATTATATTCTACCGACACATGCATATTGGCGTTCTTTCGTAGGTATGTAAGAATTTGACTCATTGTCTCACATATGTTCAGATAGATAGGTACCTGAACCAATGGCCAAACGTCCAGCCAGACCAAGCTAAGCATGCCATCTTCTGCTAAGAAAACCATTCGGTCATCCGCAAAGGCACTCTGAAGATATTGAATCATAATGATGTTGTTTTTAGGTCTGTTTCTGCTGCTTACGCTCAACTGGCCCTCTAACTCTATCCAGGTAGTCAAGCTTGCGCCGTATAAAGACGAGTAGCGGAAGAAGCCGCCCAATGTGAAATAGGAATGAATCATTGGAGCCCCAGTCAATCTTGTCTAATTTATCTAGGACCTGCGCCCGTCTTAAGTAATTGTTCCACAACTGCAAAGTGTCCATTCTCTGTTGCATAGAAGAGTGCAGTCTTACCGTGACGATCCTTGCAGTTTACATCTCCGCCGTGTTTGAGGAGAAGATTGACTATTTCTTGGTGCCCGTGCTTTGCTGCTATTAACAGAGGTATGTTCCCGTATGAATCCGATATATTAACATCATGCGCGCGTTTGACCAAATATCCATCTATCAAGAATGGCGATTCTCCGTCATCATTGAAATCCGCCTCGTTAATGCTCAGCTTTATAGTAAGCAGCATCCGCATAACCGCCACGTCCCCAACATCTGCTGCATATGATAGAAGTGACTGTCCTCCCTTGTAGCACAGTGATGTTTTTAAGTCGATTCCATCAGTAGACAGCAGCAGATCGAATACCGCTCTGTGCCCATGAGTTGCTGCATATTCTATCGGGATCTCTGCACAGAATTTGCCGTTGACATCGACTTTACCGACCCTCAGCAGTAACTCGGCCACAGCTTTATGGCCGCCTTCAGCAGCATGACATAATGGCGTCATTCCAAAAGAGTCTTCGGCATCGGCTTCGACTTCATCTGTTGAGAGTAAGAGTTTGACCACTCCTTCATGCCCTTCTGCTGCTGCCAGTGACAGTGGGGTCTGTCTCATATCATCTTCGTGGTTGGGGTCTAACTTTCCTGTTTTTAGCAGTAGACTGACGATCTCCTGGTGTCCTTGCATGGCTGCATCTGACAGAAGTGATTGTCCATCGTCATCTATTTCAGTAATGTCGATCTTACTCTCCGCAAGCAACAGCTTTACAACCTTCGTCCGTCCCTTCCACACAGCTCGACTCAGTGCCGTACGCCCGTATCTGTCTTTCTGGTTTACATCAACCTTCTTCGTTCGTAGCAGCTTCTGTACTACCATTTCATGCCCATTCTCTGCCGCTCTCATCAGCGGTGTTTGCCCATCTTGATCTTCGAAATCGACCAGGCTTTCATCCATCTCGAGTAAGAGGCTTACTACAGCCTCATGGCCTCGAGCTGCGGCATAAAAAAGTGGCGTTCTTGAACAAACATCCAGACGATTCGGGTCGTCCTCAACTAGTTCTTTCACGGCTTTCTCAATGCCGAAGAATGCCGCCAAGTGTAGTCCCGGTATTTCTACTGGGAGTGCTCCGTATAGTTCCAGATGGATTTCTTCGATGCCCGCCATTACATGGCTTGATGTCTTCATGCTCTCACTACACCTCAAAAAGCTCATGACTTCCTCCAATGGAAACGAAGCCTTCCGCGCATGGTGTCCCCAGTTCATCGCAGCGTACTCAAAGAAATTATAAGTTGCGTGTCGCTCTTTATATTCCTTGTCTGTATCACAGCACCCGCCACTGAAAGCCACCAATGATAGATAGGCCACGCAGGTTATCGTTATCTCTCGCTGAACATCCGATGCAAAAGTCTCGTTCACCTGAGGTTCAAACAGGGTCAGAGATTCCAGCGCTTCAGGGCTCTCTAGAGAGAAAATGCAAGCAATATTGGCCTGGAAGTACTCCAAGGTCGTATAATGAAGTAAGCGGACAATGCCACTCCCCTCCTCGACCTTCACCAAGCCCATGCATACGTCAACCATAACACTAGTACTCTCAAAGTCATCCTGGTCAAGGGTTGTGTTGCCGTTCTTCACGGCAAGTGCGTGTCGAAGCTCAAGGGTTGTAAGTGGCCTCTCTGTACATGTTAACCATAGCAGAACACGTCTTGCTAGGTTCCGGAACCCTGGTTGCTGGTTGCTAATTCTTTTGACAGTCTTCCCATATGCTTGATCATATGCATTTAAACCGGTGGGAAGCTTCTGCAGGGCGTTTTTTATTCCCCTGGGCGTTGTCTTGTCGACCAGGGAATCCAGGTGAAATCGCGCGAGGAGGAACCTGCAATTCATCAACTAGCTGTACTCAATGGGATCGGATTCAACACACATTCCGTGAACAGAATCAACGACTCGTCTCTTTATACTCGCCTTCAGCTCCGACTTTATATCCTCCTGCATGTCTTTGTTGTCTTCTTGTAGTACCTTAAGCTCCAATATTCGGTTGTCGATATATGCCATCACGTCTTCGTTTTTAGCATGAACATCGAGCGATGAGCATGTGTCAAAATTCTTCTCGATGCTCTTGATGGGCCGGGAAGTCACAAAGAGGTTTGACCGAGTATTCTTCTGAAGGGCTAAGATCTCTGTGACAAATTGTTCTTGATGTTGACATTCATCCAAAGCATCAACAATTAAGAACGTCCTTGCATATAGAAGAACTACACTCTTGAGAGTTCGAGAAAGTTCATCTAAGGATGGCCTAGTTCTTCGATCACGATTCGTGGTGTAAAGAGATTTTACGGCGTCGGGAAGAGACGATCGATATTGGCATAGCTGCTTCAGAAGGCTTGCGAGCAGGTCTTGTGCCTTCTGCTCATCCTTTCGCTGGATATCACAATAGACGAAAGCTATTCCGATATTGCCATCATTGCGGAACTGATTTAGAAGCTTCTCGACCACAACAGATGTGAGTATCGTTTTTCCAGCGCCGGGAATGCCTGGGCAAAACAACACCATATCTTCTGTCTTAAGCCATGCTTGGAACTCGTTCGAGTTAAGAAACCACTGGCAGGTTCCTCCCTGTCTCATTTTTATCGTCGAATTGTGTTGAGACTGATATTCGGCTGTGGCAATCCACTCAAGGATTGATTCGTCCTCTCGGGAATGCTCTCGTGACTCGAGTTTGTTGATGAGTTCTGATACTTGCTCCAGCTGGCTGCTGATGTCTAAGACCACTTATTAGCGCGAGGTCTTGAACTCTGGAAAGTCATGTCAATTCGATTCCAAATGGAACTTTGTTACTCATGTAGACCCAGGAAAATTGGAAGAAAGGGTATAAAAAGAATTACAAAAGCTATAACGCGGCAGAGGCAGCGTCTCGCGACGATTCTCAGTAGTCCCCATCAGGGACTCAACAGACCCTCCGCCAAAGAAATGAGTCACTTACCTTTGATAGTTTTCTCTTTTTCAACGGCTTGGGGGGTTATCTTTTGCAGCAGTCTCTTAGCATATGCAGCAGCCATAACTGCTGCGTATGGTTGCCACGCCTTGTTCTTATGTGAGTCAGCATAGTCGCTGATACCTCGAATAACCAAGCAAGGGATTATGCCCATAAGCCCTGCCGCTTCCATCTCGAAACAAATAACGTTCTCCTTTCTCGAAATGTGGTCGCGTTTGATGGAACTTTTCATGACTGTGTTTCCGGAGCCAATATTGCCATAAAAGATCCTAGGATATGTTGTCTGGCGATCCTGAAACTGGACTATGTCTGTCGGCGAAGCCGTCTCAATGCATTGATTGCAGTCGTGGTTTCCTTCGATATGGATGAACTTTGACTGGAATAGTATATCCCTCTCAGTGCCGGGATACGTCCACTCACTCATTGGCTCATTGGTTCTCTTTGTGCAATCTTGCACGATCTCAATAACCTTCTTTCCAACATGAAAATGTGACCTCAGGTTCATGACAGCTTTCAACAGCACATCTGGGGGTGCATTTAAGTGCCCCACGCGCCGGAACTCGCTCGTCTCTTCCCTCCCAAGGTCATACTGGATAACTCCTCCTCCTTGACCCTCTGGATACGACACCACGATGTCACCAAGCCGGATATCGTTTCCACTGCTGTGTACACCACCTCCGATCCCCACCATCAGAACAAATCTCAGTCCGGGGAACGTAGATTGCATACTGTTGGCTACAACGGCCGCGCGATCAGTGCCGTAGAATGGTAGGCTGGCAATGACGATGTTGTGCCGTTTGATGCGGCCTAGAATATAGTTATTAGTATCATGCCTAGGCTGATCTTGTAACATCCGGTGTCTCTCATCAAGCATGGCCCTTGCCGCCTGCAGTTCAGTCGGTAATGCGCATATCCAGCCAACTGTGTATTCTGCCGGACTTAAGCACTCGAGTTCCGCGTCTGAATCGGAGTCTGCCATTTCGCTGCTAGTAGATGTATGACAAAGCGTGAAGAGATAAGAGTCCAGAAGTGACAGATTTGAGAGTTTGGAAAGCAGGAAACTAAACTCTGGTTAAAAAAAACCCCCGTCGACAATTTATCACGCTGAAGCTAAATGGACAGGTTGAAGGAAAAAGGCGAGTTCCAGTGAGATTTTGTCTGTTAACGGGGGGTGGTGTTTTGTGTTTGCTGCCTGATCCCATAAATGGCTAGCTAGGCAGACTTTGGTCGGTTACACCGCTGATAGGCTGCACTTTGGCGCAGTTTCACCGCCGTTGTTAGAGTCAGCCGCATGCAACTAAAGACTGCGGCGGACAAATGACAAAGCTGCCCGCTGTGACATTAGAAGTGAAGTACATATCCAATTTCTTTCTGATTCCCTGCCCCTCCATGACCATATGCGATACGTATTCCAGACGCTATTGCTTTGCCTTATGTATCATCTACAGCTCGACTACTAGCTTCTTTCCACTCACCCCTTTGCCAATTGCATCCACGGCGTCCTGGATTTCCTCAATCCCTTTGCCAATAACCTCAGGATGGGGCATACACTTCATGGTCCCATCTTCGAGAGCTCCGGGAAGCCAATCGACCCATAGTCTTTTCCCAGTCTCAGTGGATCCCGGAACAACATGGTCATTGATCAGAACTTGCACGCCGTCTGGTATCGTTCCAGGGACCGGCAAACCAGGAGGAAGTATAGTTCCCAGACATTTCTTTCCTTGGAGACTGTCTGAAATTGTCGCACAAGCTGTAATAGCTGTATCCGAGTACACGGCACAGTAAACTCCTGCAAGGTCGCCGATGCCGCTCAAAGTATTTATGATCTTTTCCGTGATACCATCTTCCTTGTAGTCAAAGACATAGTCCACGTTCATCTCTCTAAGTAACCCGTGGTTATGCTCGCTAGCCGTAGCCGCAACGATATATCCAGCTGCTTTCAAAGCTTGGATGGCATTCGAACCAACACTTGAACTGCCCCCCCAAACCACCACGACTTTCCCCTTGGAGTTCATCTCAGTACCAGCCATGGGGAGATCGAGGCCCATCAAAGTTGGGCTAAACAGCATCGCAGATGATGTTACAAGCCCCAAAGGAAGAACTGCTGCATCTTTGAAAGAGATGTGATGTGGGATCTTGGCTACCAAAGGCTCAACCATGATGGAGTATTCTTGGAAAGCCCCATACTTGTTATCGCCTTTCTGCCATGCCATTGCAAGGCCCATCACACGGTCTCCAGGCTTAAACCTCAGCTGGTCGGACCCAACAGAGACGACCTCTCCTGATACATCGTTACCGTTGACGTAAGGGTAGAACTCGGGTTTGATGACAACGCCAAGCTTTTGGACAGCATGGTCGGCTGGGTTGATAGCAATGGCTCGTACACGAATGAGGATCTCATTCCCAGTTGGGACAGGAATTGGTGAAGAGGTAATGACCATGGGATGAGCCTTTGGGTGAGGCAGCACCGCAGATCGATTCAGTATTTCTGTGGGAGAAGACATGACGGGTTTGTGGTACTGTGTAGTTAGATGGGCAGATACAGTTAAGAGCTATAAGAAAGGAAATTTTTGAAGGAGAAGTAGAAATTCTGTTATTTGAATACAAATTGATATCGGCACCGGTTGTTACTTTTGTTGGTCGCCCGGTCCTGGACATAAGATTATCAGCAACCTTAACTCCGGGTATAGTTGGAAGCCGCATTGCCTGTAAACAACACCACGTCTCATTGGAGCGCAATCATTAATCAAGATTTAAGCTGTATCTGTGGGCAGAATTACAAGCAAAAGCGTAAAGTACCAGTCGATGACTCAACTAGTAGAAAAGACATAATTTACTTGGTAGAAACACGCGAATCCTAATTAACTAGAACATAGCGGAATCGCGGCTTTCCAGCCTCGAAGTCAACGATAGCCTGGTTTGCCTCTGACATAGGACGCAGCTCCACCCACGGCTTCACTTTCTTCTCAGCAACAAGCTGCAGCATCTCCTTGATCTCAGCTGGCGACCCAATGCTTGAGCCAGCGATTCTGCGACGTGCGCCGGTGAGACTGTTAGGTCGGAACGGAAGCTGGCCTTCAGGAAGCCCGACTTGGACAAGAGTGCCGTCTAGTCGTAAGAGACCAACATAGTCGGCCAGGGGCATCTGGAGTGCATGTGTCAGTGATGATAGACCTCTATAGCACGAGCTGGCTTACCTTCGGGGACGAGACAGTTGAGATGATGAGGTCGAGCCGGCGAGAGTGCTTAGTTTCCCATCCCTCTTCATCAGCCGTGGCGATGTAATCTGTGCACCCAAGTTCCATGGCCTCCTGTCTCTTACTCTCTCTGCGCGAGATACCTACAACCTCATCGGCACCAAGGGCACGAGCAAAAAGTACAGCGAAATGGCCTAGACCCCCAACACCGACAATACCAACCTTCTTACCAGGCCCAGCACCGAATTGCTTCAGAGGCGAATAGACTGTGACTCCGCCACAGAGAAGCGGCGCTGCATACTCGGGTGCGACACCCTCGGGGATGCGGATGACGAAATGCGAGGGACAGCGATGATAACGAGCGTAACCGCCTTGGGTTTTGTCGCCTGTGGATAGGAACTTTGAACCATATGTTGGGGCCATGCGGGAGCAGTAATTCTCGTCGCCCGAGGCGCACTCATTGCACTTCGGCCGCTGTTGGCTATCCTCTCCGAACTTGCGATTGAGGCAAGCGTCGGATTGAGCACCGACACCGACGATGTCGCCGACTTTGATGCCGCCCTCAGCTTGGCTGCCAACGCGCACAGCGACACCGACGATCTCGTGGCCTACAACGACTGGATATGGTGCTTGACGCTGTGGTACATCAGTGGTGTCTCGTGCGACAATGACATTCGTTTAGACTCACCCAGCCTGAACGAAGGACATGAATGTCAGAGCCACAAATACCACAGTGGGTAATGCGGATGTCAATGTCAGTCTCCTCCCACTTCTTGGGCTCGTACTCTTGCCATACCATATTGCCTTCAGCCGATTTCTCATCCTCGCCCATCCACCCTTCAAACTTGTACTCAGTAGTCATTTTCAAAGGCTTATCTTAAATAACAGTCAGATTTGGCAAGTTGCTGTAAAAGGGAAGTTCGGATGGCTTATCGGGAGGCTTGCAGGTTTCTTATAACTCCCGAAAACCATTGACGTAATGAGGGAAGTTCCGGCAACACCTCGGTTTCGTGCCGCATTGTTGCCGGGGGATCAAGACGTGGATGGCATGGAGCCTAGCAGCTTGATTGGCCGTAGGCTCTTCCGTCGGAACCGGGCGTCAGACGGAACGCTAGTGGTGTCTCCGACGGAGTTGGTAAGCAAGTCTATCCAATTACGTCCTATCTCTAGCTTCCGTCCCGGTACTATGCAAGGTAGCTAACGATCAAGTCAAACCTTATCGATCAGCAATGTGTAGTACTCCACCTTGGAGTCCGCCACATACGTAGAGCTTCAACAGCTATAAGAACACAGCTTCCAACCGTGCAAAGCTATTTCGCAACAACTATTAATCTTGTGTCTTCAACTTCTCTCATTCACCTCATCAACGTCAATTCTTCAAGCACGTTTCTCTACAACTCACCACAATGTCCAAACAAGACGACAAGACTCCCGTCCGTGACACAGCGGAAGATGACGCCTATTTCCCCTCGCCATTCTCCCTCACACAGTACGTTACCGCCAAAACGGATTTTGACGGTGCCGACTATCCTAACAAATACACCGGCGACAAGTGGAAGATTCTCTTGATCGGCACCCAGGAGCGCTATCTCAAGATGGCAGACGGCAAGTTCTTCTCCACGGGCAATCACCCAGTTGAGATGCTTCTGCCCATGTACCATCTGGATGCTGCTGGCTTCGACATTGACGTAGCTACGCTGTCGGGCGACCCTGTCAAGCTTGAGATGTGGGCTTTTCCTCAGGAGGATGAGGCCGTGAAGTCGATTTACAACAAATACAAGCAAAAGCTTCGCAGCCCGCTTAACCTGTCTGAGGTCTGGAATGGCAAAGATGGAAAGGGCTTTAGCCAAGACACGCCTTACCTGGCAGTATTCATTCCAGGCGGTCACGGCGTGTTGAACGGCATCCCCTTCAGCAAGACCGTCGGCGATGTACTTCGCTGGGCTCACGCCAATGACCGCTTCTTCATCACCCTCTGCCACGGGCCTGCCAGTATCCTTGCGGCTGACGTTGGTAAGCCCGAGGGCTCCAAGTTTATTTATGAGGGCTACAGTATCGATGTGTTCCCTGATTCGCTGGACCAGGGTGCCAATATCGACATTGGCTATATTCCCGGCAAGATGGAATGGTTGGTCGGTGAGAGGCTGAAGAAGCTCGGGGTTACGCCAATCAACAAGACTATCTCTGGCGAATGCCATCGGGATCGTCTGCTGTTGACCGGTGATTCTCCACTGGCCTCTAATAACCTGGGTAAGCTGGCTGCCAAGACGCTGCTGGAGGAGGTGAACAAGTAAAAGCCCGAAGCGCTGGCAGGGTAAAAATTTCTCTTGTAGTGAGCGTAACTTGGGCTATGATAATAAATTGAGAACAATATTACTGCCTCACTTGGTTTTATAGACCTGGTTCTCCCTATTGTGGCACATCATCTATATAATATTGTTAGAGCTTGGTGTAGAATGATTAGTGTTTGGCATGTGACTCTTGTGCCAGCCGCTCGTCTTTTGTCGATCCGCTGAGTTTGCCCTTGTTTTCAGCTGCACCTACTGGGTCACACCGTACATAAACGGCATAGTGAGTTCTGCTAGCCTTGAGGGGAAATGAGGGGTATAGGGCTTCCGACGGAACTCGACCCTAGCGATCACTCGATGAGCGCTTCCGTCGGAGCCATCATATCCAAGGCATTCTTTTGAATAGTCTCTAGTGATGTCTACCTCTTTGAGAAAACGGCAAAAAGTCTCTTCGGCTTGCGAACGCTGTCGAAAGCGCAAGCTCGGGGCACGTAAACTGCTTGATCTGCAACCTCATAACTTCCCTCGCTGACCAAGTCGCAGTGCGATGCTGAGAGACCTTGTGTGCATTGTATCCGAGCAGGTGTGCAATGCATACCTCGCGACATGACATCGGGAGATAGTACGGCATCATCATCTAGACAGAGCAATACGATGAATAGGCAGGCTCAGGCTCCTGGGTCACCGATACTCCCTGAGTCTAGTATCGTAGATCTCAGCGCTCTTGTAAGTCCAGAGATGACTTTCTCGCTGCGGAAACTGAACTAAGACTTCTACGATTCTTGCAGATGATACAGGGGAGCGGCTCCAGCCAGGATCTTCAACATGATACGTCCTCACTGCCCGGCGGAACGAAGCTTCCCAGTGCCAACCATCCCCTCACTGGACCCAAGCATTGGCGTAACGTGGTAGGCGTGGAGCTGCCCGCAGACCATATCTTGGAACAGTTGGTCGACAGCTTCTTCTTATCAGTCAACTGGTTCATGATGGTGTTCCACGAGGATACTTTCCGTCAACGATACGCAGAGATGTTACAGCAGACAAAGATCAAGTACCAGGATACAACATTCTACTGGACCTGGATCCTCGTCATAGCACTGGGTGCCCACTACGCTGCACTCAAGGATCCAGATGACCAGATGAGTCCCCAGTACCGGCAGCTTTCTCGTGATCTTATTGGTGTTATTGAAACTCGCTTCTTACAAATCATTGGATGTCAGACGGTGGAGACCGTCCAGATATGTATCCTGCTGGGCAGCTTCATATTCTATACTCGACCGACAACCGGGCTGGGCATTTGTGGCATGGGAGTCAAGATCGCCCAAGTCATTGGTCTACATCGGGAGAGCTTCTGGAAAGAGACGTCTCAGCTCACGCGACAGGTGAAGAGGCGTACTTGGTGGACCTTGGAAGTTTTTGACAAGTGAGTAATGCACCGAGATGTGTCGATGTGTCGATCTCTAATCTTATCTTGGTCTTATTTCACAGATATGCTGCTGTCGCCTTTGGGCGTCCCTGTATCATTGATGACTCCGATTGTCAGGTCGAAATGATCGCTGACATTGAACTCGATGGTCGAGTACATGTCCCTGCTAGGCCACTAATCCTTTATCATCAACATAAATTCCGGCTTTATAGAATCATGGGTGCATTTCTAGGACGCAAAAGGCAGCGAAACACTTTCGAGTCGACTGAAACAATTCATCAGCGTATGCTGCAGTGGCGACGAGAACTTCCAATTATCTTGACACTCAGTGGCCAGGAAAGCTCAATGGACCCTGGTGTAGTGAACCCAACTGAGATCCACGCCCTTAGTCTACAGCTTACATACGATAACCTGCAAATCATCTTGCATCGCACAGTAGTCTTCAACGCCGTCAACCACGTCTTTCCCATCTCGCCCAAAAACAACACCTCTCTGCAGCAGATCTTCACCTCAGCCATGGACACATCCGAACTCTGTCGCCATCCTCACATTCTGGACGCTTGCAGAAGAACTCATGCAGATGTACATGTCGGAATGACCATGTTTACAGCCGGAGTTGTTCTCTGTGCTATCTGTCTGTCGCAACCTCTCACTGAAGTGGGGTCACGTGCAAAGACTGGGGTTATGCACATCACGCGCATGTGTAGAGAGACGACAGCTGGTCTTTATAGCGGTCAGCTTATCTCCAAGCAGAGCTTGGGTATTATTGATAACTTGGTTGAGGTTATGTTGCGACAGGAGACGGATATGATAACCGGAAGAACGAGTTATCCAGGCCTCCATACTGTTCCTACCAACAGAGATATAAGATCAACTTCTGGGGGCTCTTCCGCATCAAATAGAGCGATAGCACCCAGACCGAGTACAGCCCAAGTTGGCCCAATTGAGTCCAGGAATGAGCGGGTCTTGGAGCCGATTCAAGAAGGTAAGCATAGTACTGCGGTGTGAGACACGTATCTAGATAGAGCGAGAATAAGCTAACAATGTCATAATAGTCTTTAGGCAACACATTTCCACGCCGCCAACAGGAGCCAATCTGGAGCCAAAAAGCACTGTCTCTGGCAATCATGTGGCCGATGGAGACCAAGGGGCTACGAACACGTTTAATTGGGACGGCGATATGTCCGCCCTCGTGGATTCGGGACTTGTTGATGCTAGTCAACTCTGGTTGTGGGCAGATACCCTGGACTTTGACTCATTCAATGATCTGGCTCAAGAGCCTGCAGAATAGGACCTTGAACCATTATTAGAAATTTGGAGACAATCCAAGGAGTTATTGTCGACAACTTCTCGAGAAAGACGCCCTTACCCTGAGTATGTATGTCGATAAAACTACCCCACTATGATAAGTGCCATGAAACTTAGCATTAGAAACACTCTGGGTTCATCTTGACTACCGATGCTCGAGCTCTGAGTTGAAGTTTGCGATGCTGTTATGGTTAACGTGGCGCGCGTCGAGGCCGACAAAGTTGGTAGGTCCTCAGCATTGGTCTGAGCAGGTTCATTGTCCGCCGACTGTAAAGAATGTCAGTATCCATACGTTGATAAGATAGCGTAGGTGCTGTACTTACATGCTCTTCCCCGATGACTGACCCAAAATTGCCACAAATTCCATACCCATAAGCATTTGTTGTCGCCGCTTCGCTGGCCAGGCATGATGCGTTCCCGATATACTGACAAGTATAAGCCTGTCGAAGTAGCCTAGGCTGGCACTCGCAGGAGCTCAATCTTGACGTGTCCGTATCCGAAACATACGGCAGACAATCGCTAAGTATGTTCTTGGCCGTTTGACAAGCTTTGCCAACGTCGATACAGAGTTGCTCTGGATAAGCGGTGTATGGTTTGGCAGAGGGGGTTGTCGGAGAAAATGTGACGTAGCTACGACAAAGACTTTCCCAAAGCTCGATGCCTCTGTCAAATGAGTCTTCGTAGTAATTACCCCGATAACAGAGCTCCAACTCGTTTTCACAGCTGTCATCAGTGTCAGTGACGAGATATTCAGTTGCTATGCCGAAGCACTCACTTGTATAAAGAGTCGAGATATTCTTGATTGCAGAGGCACTTCTGTTTTCTGGGGCGATCCAATACAGTCGCGCAAGCATTCCCGGAATTGAGAAACGAATTGCAGGCAGGGAACGAGGTGATATCTGACCCAGCCTCGCAGGTCCAGCTTGTGGAGATTGTTTGCGCGGCGCAGTGCTGTAGCAAGTATGTGAATATAATGTGAGGCTTCATGATGACTTCTCTCCGTTGCGTATATGTAAAGGGACTCCTCAGCTCAATGGTATCTAAATGAAGGGAAGGCTAAAAAGAAATTCGGGATGTACATAGGACTGGTCTGACTGAGAGGATGGCTTGGGTTGAAATCTTATCCTCTCACACCCACCAGCAGCCATGTGGGTAGCCGTGTCTTTTAGCCTGAGCTCTAATTCGGTGGTAAAAGACAGCTGAAAAAGCGATAAGCCATTATCACATCGCGTGATGCAGGATGGTATGGCACTCGTGCAATCTAATTGGCAAATGAGCCGTCCTAAATTCAGCCTCACCAATATTTCTAACCATTTTCGATTCACTTATCATCTTTGTGATCTACTTGAAATCGCGTCAGAAACCTACACCTAATGAAAACTTCTGCTATGAGTACAAACTTTGGTTCTCATCAGAGAGAGAATCGTAGTTCAGGCCAATCTTTCATGTTGTGATACAAGTTAACATGCCTCCTAATAACACGAACCCTGGCAAGTTGAAGCGCTTTTCGATTTCTACAAGTCGATGTAAGTAATATTTTGTGTGTTTTCGCGCCTCGCCACAGAGGTAAGAAAACAAGCTGTCGTTTTTTCTGACAGAATATTACCAGTCTTCCGCGACATTGCCACGTCCATAATTGCTACCTTTCGAGCCTTGCAAAGGTATGTCAGCGGCAAATATAAAGCGTACAAGAACAGGATCCCTCCTCAAAGGCCACCGTTTCTTCTCACAGAATGGGGCATGGTCCTTCAGCTTGTCTGTCAGACCGTCATAATTACTACCATCTGCGTCCTTTGGCATATATCAAACACAAAAAATGGACTGGCTACTGTGGGAGACAACCCTGACCCTTCATTCGACTCAAAAGGCTTCCATCCTCCTCCAATTCTTAGCTCGTCTATTGTTTGGGCCACTATCCCGGCGTGGATCATGGCGGGTTATTCCTCTCTTTGGTCTGCAATGCTAGATTCACTAAAAAAGGTGTATCTTCTTCTCGAACTTGACAAAGATCACCAAAAACCTTTACCAGGCGTTGAATCCTTTATGCGGATTTGGGAACGAGGCTTTCGCCATCAGTCCCCTCAATCCCAATCTACCCCGCAAATGAAGGGCTCTACGATTAAAAAGACCTTGTTACTAGACTACGGGGAGTGGCCTGTGATCAATGGGCTTCGGGCCATGCGGGCAGGCCATGTCCTCTTGGGTATATGTCTCTTCCTACGAGCAGCTCTCTGGACTGCAGGCGGCCTCACGGCCGCAATCTTCGCGACAACTCTGGTTCCTTCCGAGACGTCCGCCACTCTCTACAGTCTCCAAAGCTTTGACGAGTATCTTGGCTGGGGCGAGGGCAAGGGTTCTGGCAACTCGTCGGTAACACCAGCATTCGACATCGTGAGTGCCACTGTTCTAAGAAGTGGGGACAATTATCCTTGGACAACAGATACACATTCTTTCTTGCCATTCGTCCCGACTTCTAAGGACTTACGCGGAAACTACACATTCGATACTGAGGCATACTCCTCAAATCTCGACTGCACTGTTGCCACGGAAGACGATCTAGTCAAGATCAAGGGGATAAGTCTTGATCTTGAGGAGGGTGACGACTTGGATTCTGCTCAAATTCGATTCGGCTTCAAGCATGAGGGCTGCGATGTCAATAAGTGGTTCACTCTTACAAACAATGCTCTGCAGTATGCGAAAACATGGTCTACAAAGTGCGGTTTGGGAAGCGGCCGAGCAAGATTCGGAATGTTCTCAGGTACCTACAACGCAACAGAAAAATTTCATCTATCCAACCTAACGGTTGTGACTTGTCAGCCTCTGATATATAAGTCCAACGCCACGCTGGAAATGTCATTTCTCAACGATACCGCAACTCCTAAGGTTATCAAGTTCTCAGAGGCTAATAAAGAGCAGTTCTGGCCTTCTTTCGTCTCCAGTTGGCTGCTAAATATCCCTAGATACTCTGTCTTTGATCCAACTATATACAATGATATGGATACCTTCTCGCGTCTGGTCATAGGACATGCCTCTGGGGAGGCAACCCTTGACACTTTGCCGGACAAGGAAAAGATTGGCAATTCCTTCAACATCATATTTGCGTCCCTTTTTGCAAATTTTGTGACGTTGGAAGGCTATTCCAATGCACAAAGAAGCGAGGTTGTCGGTACCATGTCGCGGCTGAGGCTTCGATTGTTTGTGGTCAAGTCTGCTGCATTGGCTACAGTGGTCATTCTCGCTAGCACATTTGTCACCACTGTCATTCTGGCACTTCACTTACACCGCAACCGACACATTACTAGTCTACACATGGACCTCTTACTGGGTACCGCAATACTGCTACGAAATGGCAGCTCCAGCGGGCTTGACGAATACTTGAATAACCGTGTGATATTAAATAATGCTCCCAGCTCCGGGACATATGGGACTAATTTTGTGGAAGCTGAGAAAAGGAAGTCAGATGTAAAAGACCATGCAGTATGGGTAGAGGGAACACCAAGAACCTTGCATATAAAGTGGCCATAAGACTGCAGAAACTATAGTTCATTGCGAATGCATGATGTTCTTGTCAATCGTGGATTTGTTCATGTCTCGCTGAGCTCAGTTAAAACAAAATTAGAAAACTATTCTTCTTCTTTCTTATTATTCTTAATAATACTACCTTAATTCTGGATATATAATTGAAGTTTAAATCTTGTAATTAAATTATCTTCATGTTAAAGTAATTACTGTCACTTTAACAGCTTCGGCCTTTTATTCCATCTTCCATTAACCACACTTGTTTAAAGATCACCTTGCACTTCCATAGCATTAGCAGGCGTTCCGGGTGTAAATATAATCTATGTGGCAAGTATTAGCAGGCTGTCTTATATATACGTCTTGCAGAAGAGGGAAACAAACATAAATAGGGCCGGTAGACCCTTTGTCCCAGTCAAGGACTGTTAAAGTACAGTCATTCTGAGTAGGGCAGACGTGAGTGCCGGGACTCGGGCTTATAAGTTGGATCTCGTTGCCGTAGCTCCACTGACTGAGCGTGGTACCGGAGTAGCCATTGCCCGAATAGGCCAGCGACCAAATGCTGTTATCAGTCGCGCACGTATCCCAATTGCTGGAACTCCCTTTCTCCTCGACGTACCCGACCGACACGCACGACACGCCATTGGTCGTCACTGTCAATGTCGCATCAATACCGGAGTAGTTCATGCAGTGATCCGACGAGCCGCCAGCGACGAATTTCACAGTGAACTCCGATGCCGGGACTTGGGCCAAGTATACACATGCATAAACAACGGCGCCTGTTCTCACGCATGGCAGAGGTTAGTTTGACTCTGGGCAGTGAATATAGTAGGGATCAGTAGGGATGAGCGGGGTGTTCTCACCGGCTCCAGCTGATGCCCTGCGCACCAGGCTAAGAACGAAGATGCAGGAGTTCAAGTTCAGCTTCATGATGGTGATGAATGTACGATCTTAAAGGGCTGATATTGACAGGATGATTACTGTGGCTTTGGTGATTGACGCTGTGGGAGACTGGGAGCTGAAGAGTTAAGTAAACTCGAAGTTATATGCGGTAAGGTGTGCTCTTATATACGTACCTGGCGGTATGGTAAGGGCGATCATATAGAAGGGAGCTTGGAGGAAATGCAGTGGCACGCAAGGTCGATGCAAGCAGCGATAAAGTGATTGCGTACGTCGGCTTCGCTGTAGGTAGTCGCACCGCTCTGAGCTGGACGCTCAGAAAGCAGAGGAATGGTTGAAAAACAAAGTCAATCGTAATAAGCGCGCCAAGAAGGAATGTGATTATATCACTAGCGATGCGATGTGACCATGCATGTCAAATCAGAGTGTTCTCTCCCCTTGCAGCAATTTCGGCGGGAAGCCAAACCGGGCCGCAAGGGGTCGGACCGCTTCACCTCGAGTATGTTGACGATGTGAGGCTTGAAAGGTAATTGGATACAGTGGCTTCGCCGGCAAATGGCTTATTGGGTGGCTAGCTGGAGACGGGTCATCTCGGTACCCATAATGCCAATGCGCTTTTTCTTCAAGGGATAATATAGTAACGTCTTGACCAATAGGAATGCGCCCCCCGCAAGTATCAACAGGCAGAAACATTCAGTGACTACTGAATTGACCCTTCTAAAGCCACATAAATGGCCTAAGGCTACTGAAATGCACAAGGTAGAGATACGGCTCCTCAAGACTGCTTACATACTTAAACTTAGTCCATCCACTTGCACACTCGCCTGTGGCAACTTGATGATATGGTTTCAGTCCTTTCCATGCATCCTGGGACGGTCACATCCTTCAACCCTAGATCAATGGGGGAGGCGGCCTGGATCGTCCGAGTCTCAGAATTGAAATGGGGTAGACTGGAATGATACTCCAGACGTCGCCAGGGCGTTACCCAAGAATGATTATTGTTTCAGAAACTGCCAAAGCTAGCATCCCGCAGAATGAATTCCTTTGCCTAGAAACAAGCTCCTCGCCATCGAATCATACACATAAGCCAAAAGACATAACAAGCAATTACGGCTTTCGGCATCCATTTATGTCTCGATGCACCAAGCCCCCGCTGAGCTTCCTGTTTCTCTCTTGGTATCACCATCCGCAAAAGTCATCTCATAACAGAAAGTGAGTCCCACGAGTATAAGAAGCCCGCAGTATCACTTGTACCGGTATCTTATCTCCGGCCTACCCAGTTCCGACAGACCAAGGCCAATACAGATCTTTTCACATCTTTCACTTTCCCTATGCCTCTAATCTTGCCAGGATGTTCGCTGATTCAGACACCAGCCAGTACCAGGGCTCACAGGCATTCGCCCACCGCGCGGTTGGCAATAGCGACAATGAGTCGATCAACCTTAATACTAGGTCTCTAAACTTCTTAAAGCCACTGGTAAGTCTTCGGGGTAAGCGGGACACTATAAACCTGAAAATCAACCTCAGCTATAGTTTCGGCACCCTCGGCGTCTTCGGGATGCCCACGGGCTGGGGCTTAGGTCTACCGCACGTCATTCCTGGTGTGAGCGTCACTGCTGAAGGCCGCACATACGTGATTGACCCTGACTGGTCTGACGCAGTGGGATATAAGTCCGGGCTTCGATACATCAACGGCCACAGCATCAGCTTCCAACAGGTCTTCCCCCCTCAGCCGTTGCCCTCTGGAACTAGCGGCTCTTACAGCTTTAAGCTACGCTTATCAGACGGTTCTATCGACTATTTCGATGCAGGTGGTAGGCCTGTCGAGCATGACGACCTTTTCGGAAACTATATTAGCTACACTTACGCAGCGGGTCGGGCAATGATCCCACTACCGCTCGTCTGGACTTCATTGTCGACTCGTGGGGCCAGAAGATCCATTTCAAATATCAGCCCGGAACTGAAGTCATCATTGTCGGCCCTGACAACAGTCAAGCAAATGTAATCTTTGCCGCAGAAGGCGTGAACCTGCTAACTGACGCTGCTGGTCTCGAGACTGCATTCTCCTACAGTACCTTTGCTGGCACAAAGAAAGTGATCTCCAAGATAACGCATCCGACAGGCCTCGTGTCTGCATTTGATTTTGTAAACATAGCTTTCATCGACCGAAGCGGCGGCACGGACTATATGCCGGCAGTGCAAGACTTTCGCCGGATGGATCAGGATGGCAACATAATGGAAAACACGACCTACCGTATCGGCACACTTTCGGGAGGTGCTACGTACACTGGTGCAAGCATCGACCTCAAAATGGGAGGACTCCAGGATGCTCTGAGGGATGGGAATAGTCAGACAGCTAACTACACGTAAGACAATCTATTCCTTACATGGGGCACCGCGCGCCCACTCCCGCTCATGGCTTACACGTATCAAGGTACGATGTTTTGAAGGCCAGTCTTGACCAAAACGGCAAGACTATAGCCCAGTCCTCTACTTTCTTTAACTTCCTGCATTTGCCCATCTACGAGGAGACGTTCGATGTGGCCGACTACGACGACTCAGGCACATCCTCAAAGGCATATCATGTTGATTTCACCTACGAGATTCCTTTTGGAGCATATGCGCGATCCTGGATCATACGAGCCGCTAAGCCGCGCCACCGCTGTCTACGACGAGTTTAGCAACCAGACGTCCCTCATTGAAGATACATATGTATCAGCTACGGGCTATGTAACGCAGCGGACCACGGAAAAGCAGTTCACCCAGACTGAGTGGGGCATCGAAATGCCACAACTCGAGGTGGTGCGAGATGAGATCTCGGGCTTTGAGCTTCATACCAAGCACACGCTTTCGGCTGACCAGAAGACTATCGAGTTGTCATCCATCAGCTTTGTTGCAGGATCAAACACTAGTGGACAACCGACGCCCTGGAAACATCTGCAGTATACATACGACGACGATGGTCGACAGCTCTCGAAATCGGTTTCTTGGGTGCCGGGACTCAAGCCTCCTGAGGGATCCCCGCAATTCACCTCGACGGCGACTTCGTACGCATTTGCAGGCAAGATTTTGACCATCAGCAGTGCAGACGCGAACCACGACACGACAACTCTAAGCTATGATGTAACCCTACCCGCTGGTCCTGTCGTTCTCAAGGTCATGCCACTCGGTCAAACAGAGAGTTTTGAATATGATAACTTAGGGCGTTTGGTCGGATACACTGACCCCCTTGGTAAATTGAAAACCATAGCGTACACTGTTGGTATCAATGGCAACACCATCGAAACGACTGACTCCTTTGGCTATATCACCTTGACGAAGCTGGACGCCCTGGGCAGAATCATTCAAGTTGCTGATAATGGTGACCCAACTCAGACCTTAAAAATGCCGACTCGCGTTCTCAACACCAAGAGCTATGATTGCCTCTCGCGCATCAAACGGCAGATTAATGAACTCAGCCTCGAAACTCATTACCTCTATGACTCTCTAGGCCGACTTCTCCAAGTTATCGACCCTGATGGCAATGTTATTTCACACGCCTACGACGATAGCCAGCTTACAGTGACGGGGCGCATTAACGGAGACCTCCGCAGCACCAGCCAACTTGATGGCCTCTCGCGGGTGATCCGTGAGACGCACTACCCTGACTCTGGCGACATGTCGGCCACTGCCCGCTTACTTACAATGGAATACACATTCGACGGCAGCAACAGAAAGATCCGACAAACGGCATCTCAGCGGCCCCTGACTGGCCAAAACCCAAGAAGTGCCATTATTATGGACACAACTGTTGAGTACGACGCCAGTTCCTTCATCGTATTAGAGACGCAGACTGGGACAGGAGATGGGGGTGGACACGATATCGTAACGCGGCAGTTTACGCCTGATCTTTTCGGCAACATATACACCTATACGAAAAGCACAAGATACACCGACGGGCGTATTCTGGGCCACGTCGGCCCTACCAAGCTCTTTAATGCTTGCAACCAGCTAATCACTCTCCGTGGCCAGCTTGGCGGAGAGGAGCAGCGCTTATACAATGCGAATGGCTGGGGCGAGAAACTTACGCGCATCGATGGCACAGAAATTTTATTTAGTTATGACGCGGCGGGCCAGCTCACCGATATTGCAACCCCTGCCGAGACCACAAGTATAACCTATGCCTGCATCGGCAGGAAGTCACGTATACCCGTAATGCGCGTCAGCAGCTGCTATCGCTGCAGTCAACATCACCTACCAGCGCACCGCTCAACGCGCAGCACGACTATCTTTACGACGGCGTGGGGCAACTTATACAGGACACTACCACCACCGCCGGGGCGACAACATCGACCAGTTACACTTATGACGGGAATTCCAACCTCGTCTCAGTCGTTGCAGATGGTAGCGCACCAAAGACAATGACGTACAATGCCGTTAACCAGCGCGCCGACCCAGGCTTTGCATATGACGCCAACGGTCGATTGTTAACCGATGGGAACGGGTGGCAGTATGTATTCGACAATAAGGACAGGCTTCTTTCGGCGCAGAGTACAGCCCCAGCCAAAGAGAGCATCTTTGAATGCCATGCTGATGACCTCCTCGCTCGGCAGCAGAACAGCCAAGGTTCTAAGGGCTCTGCTACAGCTGCCTTAGACATATATTACAACACTCGCAATGTCATTAACGCTATCGAAACGAGTGACAGCAGTGGCACCAACTCGTCATCGCTTGTATCGGATGGTAGCCAGGTAGTCAGCAGTTATAACACGTCGTCGGTGCCATCGTATTTGTTCACCCAGCAGGGCTCGACAGCTTTAGTCCTTGGTGGCGACACGGTAGATCACCTTTCCTTCTCATCTTACGGGGTCCCCTTCAGAAGCTCGACACCGACAACAATCCCAACACCACTCGGTTACCGCCAGGAGTATAGTGATAGCACTACAGGGCTGATATACCTGCGCTCACGGTGGTACTCTCCCTCATGCCCGGCTTTTATCTCCAAAGACCCATCACTTGACCAGGAAAACCGGTATGCCTACTGCACCGGCGACCCAGTCAATCTAGCCGACCCATCCGGCCGCTCGCCCTCATGGATGGTTTTTGGCATTTCCCTGGTCGCAGGAATTGTATCAGGAGGTGTTGGCTTTGTGGCGGCCGGCGCCTTGGGCGCTGGGACGGTCATTGCCAGCATTACTGCCTTCACGGTAGGCAGTGCCGGTGCGAACGTAGCATCCCATTCAGCAAGCGCCGCTATGGAAGGCCGACACTACGATTTTGGCCATGCTCTGGTAGACGCTGCTACAGGCGGGTTGGGCGGATTGGTGACTGGCGGCTTGATCGCTCTTACAGGCGGCTACGCACTCGGGCTGGTAGTCGCTGGGGCGGCAGGAGGATTTACACAGGGCGCGGTCGAAGAGGCCATCGCTGGCCATGGTCTGCACGCCGGTCAACTTGCCGTTGATGCTATGGCTGGCGGCGCAATGGCGCTTGCAGCTGTCGCAGTGTTGAGATGGAGTTTCCGGTCCTGGCGAGCCAGCGCGGGCATTGATGACGATGGGGAGGGTGCATTTGATGGTGTCTCACGCCAGCGCCGTGGTGCATTCTATCAGTCGGGTCAGAGAACGCGCATAGAGTACATCAACGGCTGGATCATCCGGATCAGTACGCTTGATCGCACCGGCGGTAGCAGGATCAGCTGGGCAGCAATGCTCAAAGGCTTTACAAAATTCTGTAGGGGAGACTGGTTTTGGGGTGATCGTGAACCACCTCCGGGCGGTGGTGGTGGTGGTGGTGGTAATGGCCGCGGTTTTGAGATGCAGCCTCTACTATCTGTGTGAGGCTAATTTCCTTTGTATATTGTTTCCGATGAGGCTTGGCATATCTAGTATGTATTCGTAGTTCCCCTGGTTCGAGCCGATATACTTCCATCCAGTCTCCAAAGAGACTAATATAACACGTGCTTAATAATGCATGCAGTATTAGGCACCAATGCATTCCCAGGCATCAATTCAGCCTCAACTCCTCCTATCCTGCCCCACCTCTTTGATAGCGCATATCTTGTAGTATTGTAAAGCTCTCAATATTCGCAATAATGGCTGACAAGACTCTGAATATCGACTACAGTTCCCTCGCTCCAACGACAGAGATCCGCATATTCACCCTTCAGCAAGGAATAAGTAACGACCCAATTGTATGCATTCTCCGGTCCGTAACGCGGACTGAAGCAGAATACTATGCTCTATCTTATGAATGGGGTGACGAAAGCAAGAATGATCCCTTCATTACAGTCAACGATCGCACGGTCCAAGTTCGTGCAAACCTCTTGGATGCTCTGAAGAGCATCAGAAAGCCAACAGAAGACCTACAACTCTGGGTTGACGCAATATGCATCAATCAGTCGGATCTCAAAGAGAAGAGCCAGCAAGTCGCTATGATGGGAGAGACCTTTAAAAACGCAGTCGGTATCATCTCATGGCTTGGCCCAACAAAGGACGACAGTGACCTCGCCATGGATCTAATGTCAGATGCCGATGACCTCGAATCCAAGCTCTCATCGTTCAGCAAAAGCTCACGTGAGTCACAAGCTTTATTTTCTCTCTGCCACAGAAGATATTGGCTCCGTGTATGGATCATACAAGAGCTATACCTGGCAAAGAGCTATGTTGTATGGTGTGGCGCCAGATCTATTGCCAGCGACATGTTCGAAGAATCTTTGGCGGTTCTAAATGGCGCAAACAGCCCTTTTTATCACTACAGGGGCTTTGAGCAGAATCCTGCGCAAGAGCATAGACTGGCTCGGCGATTGCGCAACAATCCCAATGACAAACTCAACACCCTGTGGCGGTGGCTTCTGGTATGTCTCAGGAATGGCTTTCAGTGCACGAAGGAACAGGACTTTATCTACGCTCTTCTGGATATATCAGACGACTATGAGAGAATGAAGGAGACTTTGAAGGTCGATTACTCAAAGTCACCGCGCGACGTCTTTTTAGACCTTCTCCGGCAGATGGATCTTATGTGGCACCATGGATACAGGGATGGAAGGCACTGGCTGAAACTTGCGGAAAAGATGAAGCTGAATATAGATGAAGACCTGAGGACTGAGATATCTTCGAGATTCCCCGGTTAGATTACTGAACAGATAGACTTAAATGCATATAGTGATATTTGTAGCATAGTGCGGAATTATTGGATATAATATCTTGTCTGGAGATAGCAAAGCTAGGCTAGGCGGAACAATATAAATATGTGATATTTCTACCAACTTCTAACTAGCTAAAACTAGATAGAATGCTTTGTATAAGGTATATAAGGTATATGTAAATTACTTAGTTAATTACTAACTAAGAGTTCAAGCTTTAATTACAAGTATATATATAAATAAAATACAGTGTTAATTTACATAGTGTAATATTCTGCCTAAATGGCTTCTGTATTATTAAGAGATGTTTAACTCCTGAGATATTTATTACCTATATCCATATTCACGTAGTATATAAGTTTCTAAATAACCATTTCACACAGCTATTTAAAACCTCTTTATTATAGCTAGACATAAGCGGGGGCGTGCTATAAGGAATAGGACCATGACATTGATGTATCTATCCTATTAATCAAGGCTCTACAAGAGCGTCGTAGTTGGGTTTTGCAGGATTCTCCAACACTACATCTTTGTACTTCTTCTCCCAAGCAGTGAAAGCTTCGTTGTCGCCGTTTCGGAGTGCCGCGTCGTATGCAGCTTTTGTGGCTTGGTAATTATTTAGGGCTGCGGCATATGCAGGCGCCTGTCTTCTGGTCAGTGGCATGTCCCCTTAGAAGTCTTGAGAGACTTGCATTCTGAATAGCCCAGACCCTAAAGTCCTGGCCATCAGTGAGACCAATATCTTGCTGTTGCTTGAAATCGGACTCGGCACTCTCTTTCGCATTGACTGCGTGGTTATACGCAGTCTGGAGCTTCTCCTTGGTGTCTTGGATGCGAAGTTGGCTGGCTGGGTCTGCCATTGTGATGAGTGATGATTCAATTTGGTGAAGGTCTTGAAACGAGGAGTGAGTGTTGTTGAGGGATGAAAATTATATTAATGAGCGAGGAACCATGGGTGCCAATTTATAGACAACTTGTGTCTGTGCCGTTTCTTTCGGTGACGTAGGTCAAGATGACGATTCTGCAGCCAAGGTGATTAACTAGACTTCTTTCTGTCGGGGACGACGATTAATTCCACTTGTATTGCTAGATCAACAGGAAAATCACGACTATCTAAGCTAGTCAATGTAGGTCTCAGCTTCAGCTGGAATCACACCGCCGATCGCAAGCCTGTTAGAGATTTAGTGGTGCTCTGCTACCCTATCAACCCTATCCACGAAAAACCGCAATATCCCAACAAAATGACGCTGGCGGGAGAACGGCTCGTTATGCGATGATTTACGAGACGTGAAATTCGGCCACGATATTAATTGGCTGCGCGGCAAGTTTCTGTCTCAGACTTGTCAGCGTGGCGTTGGCGCTATTGGCGTCTGCTCTACAGTGAGGTCAGTACCCCGCCTCGACATCTGTGCTGGCCTTGATGATCTATCAAACTCAATCCAACTAATGATGAACCAGTTCCAAGCCTTTGATTATGCCTCGGTGGGACTGAGAACGGCATCAACTGAGATCCGGCTGCTAGACCTCTACCACTCTAAGGATTTGCCAGATAGCCGTCTGATCGGCCGGCTGTACACTACCTCCATCAAGAACCCATCACGCTATATTGCGCTCTCTTATGTTTGGGGTGTTGGCAACAAAACTCAATCGATTCACTTGTTAAACTCAAATGACGATGGACAGGCTGTTATCCACATTACCGAGTCACTGGAAACGGCACTACGACATTTCCGCAAGCCAGATGAGGTAATACCACTATGGATCGATCAGATCTGTATCAACCAGGCAGATAATAAAGAAAAGAGCCAACAAGTCGCGATTATGGGGAACATTTACTCAGCAGCGAAACAAGTACTTGTATGGCTCGGTCCGGCTCAAGATGGCTCTGACGAATTGATGGGCGCGTGGCAAGATATTGGTCAGAGGGCTCGGGACTTTGGATTAGAGAGCTGCATGAACCCGCAGGGTTACTCTCTCGTATCAGCTTGGGCAAGGAACAGAAACCCAGCCGATGAGACTACCATAGGCTTCCAAGACTTGCTTGCACGCACCGTCGCTGTCTTTGCTCCTTTGCTAAAGCAAATGGCCTTGAAGAAATGGTTTGAGAGACCATACTTTTCACGAGTCTGGATCATACAGGAATTCTGCCTATGCCCCGAAACCGTCTTCGTGTGCGGCTCCAAGGCAGTGCCAGTAGACCATGTCAAGTTGGCCATTCTAATGCTCCAGACAGCAATAGCCAACATGCCTCATCTTGACTTCCAGTTACTCCAGCCTCCTGAGATGCCTCTAGATCGACTAAAAGAAGTATCTTCCGAGCCAACAGCGCGGCTATTTTCGTGCCGCTCACGACATCAAAGACACGGTGAGGACGAATTGTTTGTGCTGTTACGGAGACTATTCGTCGAGCTTGAGACGAATGCTACTGAGCATCGGGACCGCGTCTTTGCGCTTCTCGGTCTTGCTGTCGATGCTGATAAGCTTGGGATTGAGCCTGATTATGAAAAGAGCACAAAGGAAGTACTGACACAGACGGCTCGTGTGCTGGTTCAAGAAAGTGGCCGCATTGATGTTCTTTGCTTTTCACAGTTTCCGAAAATTCCTCAGCTTTCACTCTTGCCGACGTGGGTTCCGGACTGGAGATCTAATCTGCGTCGTTCGTTCTATACTATCAACGAGCGTATGGATCAGCACCTATTCACCGCCTCGGGACAGGGTAGTGTCGTCGCGGTTGTCCAAGACCCTAATAACAATCCGCATGTTCTTGGACTTCGCGGCTATACAGTTGACGTGATCGATGCTGTCGCTCAAAGTGATGGCTGGCAGGACATGACTTTTGATCACGAGATGTCTCTCGAATATCTCGCCCAGATAGAAGAGCTATGGCAGATGTCTATGAAGAAGTCTGAGCTCATTTATGGTGAAGACACCATGCGGCGAAAAGAAGAGGCGCCGTGGCGCGTCCCCATTGCGGACATCTACTGGACATGGGAAGCAGGTCAAGCCAGAGCGACATCTGATGTAGCAGCATATTACACGCAATTCAAACAAGAGCTGGAGTTGACCAAAGAGATGATTCGAGTAGCAGCTACAGGAGAGGACTTTTCACCAAAGCACCTTCAGTGGCAGGAAGATCATCGAGCCGCGGGCACGAAGCATACCTATCAGGAAAGTATGAGAAAGATGCAAGGAAAGAGGCCGTTTCTTACAAAAATGGGATATCTTGGTATGGGTCCTGTGGAGTGTAAGTCTGGCGATGTCGTTGTTGTCCTTTGTGGTGGGCGAATCCCCTTCATACTGCGCCTTGTAGAGGATACAGGTGATCCTAGTTTTTTTACTTACGTTGGTGAGGCATACTGTGATGGTGTTATGGATGGAGAAGTCGCTGGGAAGGAGAAACAGACATTCTGGCTTAGTTGAGTATTGGTCAACTATTTTGAACGTCCAGCTACATCTTTAAGGTCGACTCAATGTGTTAGTCCCCACTACTCTCGCGCGAATATATCTCTTCTTGCAATTCTTGAGTGGATCACGGGACGCTAGTGGCTTCAAACCTGCTCTCTTTGGTCTAGCTGGACCCTTGACCGCTGAGCCAAATGCGCCGATGTCGGTTAATTCAGATACTATGAGTCTTGCTGCGCGATATTGGTGATGAGTCAAGTTCAGCAAGAGAAAGCAGCCAATCAGGAGGTCTGACTTTCTAATTCATTTAAGCATAAAAGCGGACAAGGTACAGCGTCTCCCTTGAGGTTTTGCTTTCTAATCGTATTTAGTCTTGCCTCAGTGCGGCCTTTGTCATTTAAGCTCCCAGCATTGCGTGGTGTTCTGCAGACGCGAAATCTTGTCAAGATGACAGCAAATCAACCAACGAAACCAGATTTTATACAGATCAACACCACTCTTACAAAACTACCTTACCCACCATTAGAGGAACGGCCGACTGTAAGAACCAAGAGACTTGTTCTCAGGCCGTTCTACGAGGATGCTGCAAAAGACCTTTTTCCCATGCGCGCCCAGAAAGAGGTTATGATGTGGACGGCACAGGGAGCCCCAGACAAGGATCTTGAGGAAACGCAGAGATGGGCTGCACAAAGACTACCGCCACACGACGAGACTAACCTCTATTATGTTATCAGTCTGATTGAAACGGGCGAAGTTATCGGAGCTGGCGGCACATACAGACGAGAGTGTGAACTGGGCTGGCCGGCGATTGGGTATGCATTCCGCAAGGAGGCTTGGGGGAAGGGCTACGCTACCGAGTTTCTCGTTGCGTTTATGAAGATTTGGTGGGAACTTCCTCGCGTTGAGAGTTCAATTGCTGTGGATCGAACGACATTGAGTGAGGAGGAGATAGTGGCCAGTTTGAATGGTAGCATTACGGAACGATGTGCGGCGGAGACGATCAAAGAGAATGTGGGCAGTAAACGCGTCTTGGAGAAGGCTGGGTATACTTGGGTGAAGGAATGGAAGAATGAGGAGAAGAATTGGTCGATTTATGGATGGGTTACAACTGCTGGGCAACTGCCTGCGAATTAGTCACGAGGAATAGCATATGCATTCCCAGCTAATACCGTGCATATGACCAGCAGCAAGTCTTGGGTGAAGCAGAAAGACGAGAATCCGAGTTTCAATATCATGAGTTCCGTTGATGAATGAGAACGCGGTCAGTTGGATAGACAACTGGTATTTGGCATTATCGGTGAGGCTATGTAGAAGTCATGATACCACCCTTCCAACTTCCTGATAGTAAAAAGAGAGAGGCTGTCCATACGCTGTCCTGACTATAGATATACTCGACAGTAATCCTCGACAGAATTCGCCATACCAAGTGAATTATTTAGCGGCATTTATCGGCTCCAGACGGTCGAAGGACCAGCCCCGCCTTCATGAGCATCCTCATGATCTCCAGCAGGAGGCGTCACCAGCGGTTGCTCCTCATCATGATCATCGTGAAATTCCTGTTGACCATGACAATGCGGACAAGGCTGGGGGGAGCTCGACACCAAATCCCCCACGAGGTCCCTCATAATATCCTTCATATGGCTTGTCCTCAATAACACAAGCAGCGCCAGATAAAAATGGAGAAACATGTTAAACATCAACGGTGTGGACGAGTAAGCCACCAGGAAAGTCTCCCCGGTATCCTGCCACCTGTTGTGCGTCCACGTGAAGCTGAGCGTCAAGAGCGACAGGATACCCATGAGTACATCGGCGACGAGACAGTTCAACGGGTCGGTGATGGGCGTGGCGAACGTTGCCTTGAGGTGCGCGCCCTGACGATGGAGGCGTTTCATGGTGAAGCCGAAGATAGCGGAGAAGATGAGGAGGATGAAGGTGAAGAAGGCAACAGGCCGGACCATGATGCAGAAGCGGACGAAGTTGAGGGGGAGACCAACGGCGGCAGAGAAGAGCAGGAAATCCCTGCTATGGTGGAAGACTGCTGCTGAGTTGATGGCTGTCATTTTGGGCTGTATTTGAATTCAGTGGTGTAATAGTGATGTGTTGAGATGCGATATAGATTGCAGGATTATTTACAAGATTGGGCATACAAGAATACTTATACTGGAAAAGGCCTTCACGTGCACCGCCTTGACAGAATTCTTTACCATGAAGGAAGAATGGCTGTGGCATGCGTGTTATCTTTCACCACGTCCTCTCGGTATTCGCAAACAGAAGGCAAACGGATTGATCGGCATTTTCTAGAGTGTTTCTGTCAGTCGTCTCAAATCCTTCGAGGCAGCAGCGTAAGCAATACAATGCATAACAGGTTTTATGCACTGCGAACTTTGCCCAGTTGGGCTGAAACGATAGGTGACTAAGCGCGTGAGACCCGCAGTTACAGTGCATTAACAATTTCTAAGTATTTCTATTGGCTCTTCGTCGCTAATGCCAGCTATACAGAGTCTGCCTGATCTTCATTCTGCATTTGCCTGCCAACGCCGAGCCACTCTACAGTGCCTTGTGCTATTTATAGACCCCAAACGACTTCTTGGCTCGACTACCCTGGAGTCGAACCAAACAGCATTTTTTTGGTTAATGGATTTTTCTCTAGCCAACAAGGACTGTATTCTAGCCACATAAGGTTGTCTGATTATTATCCGGGTATAGAAGAAGCTTAGAATAGGAGCCTAAATCGCAAGATTGATTGCGTCCTGCGTTGTAATCAGCGAATCCTTCTCACCAGAACCCAACGCTGAACCCGCCCGTTATTTCTTTGTTAAAAAGAAAGGCATTCAGTCTTCTATTGAGGTTTAGCCCAAGAACGAGGAACAGTGTTCGGATAACAACTTTGAGCATTCCAACTGACCCCGAAAAGCATAATGGTCTCACTACGTGTTAGTGATAACGCGTCCATTCAACATGCTGTCAGTTATCGGTACGATGTGCGTTTCAACTTTCAAGAACAGGGTTGCGCGATCACATTCAGTAACATGTCAAAGAGCGCCTCACATACATAATATGCCTTGAGGCGTGCTGAAAAAATACTCGACCAGGCTGTGGCAAAAAGGTATGCAACGGCCTTGAGAAAATGCCTTTCCACCCGTTTTGAGAGAATGGATCTTCATCCATGGCGATTCCGAGGGGCTTTCGCATGATACCCGCAGCGCCTCGCCTCAGAAAGATATTAAATCTGGAGAAAGTCACTGTCTGTTAAGAAAAGCATGACTAGACCGAATCTCGGTCTTTTCAAGCTCATGATCAAGATACTTAGGTGTTAGTGGCGAGGACGATCCGATGCTCTATCCAGCGAGTTTTATTGAATGATTTGCACGAGTCCATCTTCTGGACGAAGGCTCCCTCACCTACGGAGAGCCGAGAGAGAAAAATGCGTACACCAACCACTCAGCTGATAATTTTGGCGGTGCAGGTTGCTACAACCAGACGTGTAATCGCTTCGGAAATCATGGTCTTTACTCTCTGGCGGGTCAGTACAGGCGTGCAAATAAATAGTTAGAAAGAAAAAGTCAGGATATGAGGACGGCTCGGTAGCTTGGGCGCCGACGTTGCCTCGTGACGTTCGTAAGGATGATATTCCCATTTTAGATAATTTCACGGGGCAGCATGAACGAGCCTCGGTTTATTGATATATTCCTTGCGGTCTTGACCTCTTTGATCATGCGTGCCGGTGATCCTAGATTCTCCAAAGGCATTCTGTGAAGCCGACCAAGGCGGGATCTGGGACATCAACGCCATGTGTGAACGGAAGACCCATGCTTCGAGCCCGAATCGCGGCAGTCCGCTGTCCGTGCACGCTGTCTCCGAATCCGTGGCTTTAAGATTTCCATTCCAGGACGCGTGGACTCTGTAAAGATGGCGCAAAGCAGTGACCACAGGCGCCAGCTACTTACTCCTAAAGAAGTTCCGGAATTTAAAAATATCTTCATATAAAGATAGGATACAGCGTCAAGTTGATTGAGTCTTGGGGAAGACTGGTGGCATTGTCCACGAGCCCGATGGCATTTAGCGGGGTGATAATGCCATAAACTAAAAGCCATTGGCTTAGCAATTATATACAAGATCCTTGATTGGCACCATCATCGGGGTACAGGAAATAAAAGGATAAGATCCCCCAGAAACTGAACACCTACATTATTTAAAGTGCATATTAGCCAATGTACGTAGTAAGGCATTGTTCAAGTTTAATATCTCGATTGAACTGACAAATGATCACAGTTACTTCACCGAACCAATCGCAACATTCAAGGCCCAATTAGCCCCAGACTAATTCTCTTAATCAGATAGGTCTGACACATGAACCAGAACCGCATTAAGCACCCTGCAGCGTGACACAACCGGCCGGCCGGTGGCCGTTTTAGTGCGCCGCCTCAACTCAAAGATCTGGGCGCGCTGGAATGCCCCCGGGCTGATCCCCGCCCGTTCCCCGAGCGTACTTAAATCAATAGTGCGCCTGGAGCTTCAGTGGCTGTCTTGGCTAAGGGTCTGTGTGTTCTGAAAGCGGCGTGAAATTCTTTGCAATGGCGGCCGCGCCAGATCGTCAACCTAAGCCCTATGCCAATCCGTCTGTCTCCTGACACTAGCCACAGAGCATTAGCTTTATAAGCGAATCCATTTCGCGCCATGAGAGGTAGAGTTTTTGCTGTTATCGTGATCAAACCCGGCTCCTAAATCCGAGGGTGACCTAAAGCCGTTCTCGACCCGGTCGATAAGCCGAGACCCCTGGAGGTGATATAGGTACATCATCTCTTCTGCCGCGCTAAGCTGTCCCAAGGGTCTGGACGGAACTGACGGCATGCATTGAGAGATCTGGGTTTCGTCTTTTTATCTTACCAAGTGTTACAGACACTGTTTTTGCATTATTCAAACCAGACGTGTTTTATCAGGGCGCTTCCCCATCACTCTCTGTACATACATCCGCATCACAAATGCAAACCAGCTTGGATACACTATAATTTAGTGCGCCTGCTCCCGGACCTAGGTCAGCGCTATCCACTAAGTGAGGCTAACATCTCGCCGTTGCTTTTTCCAGCGTCTGTGCGTGTACGGTTTGAGCATGGGGTTGAAATTATATCACAAAGATAAGTCACTTTTGACTCTGGACGGGACGAGTACCCCGAGTTCGATCCCTGTCTCCGTCAGCACTACTCCATACCTGACTAATACCACCAAGCAATAGGAAGCAAACGCCTAGGTGCCGGGTTTCAAGCCCCCCCTCCGCCCAAGCATTGGTCGCCTCTACGGAATGTATGGACCCTTCCGCGTCACCCCTATCAGATTTATGCTTTCATCCTGCCTGCAAGCCCATGACTCTCTCAAAGTTTAAATCCTCAGGGGGGGACTAACGCGTCCGTTTATGAAACGCCCGATGCAACCCTCTTGTGCCTCGACGCTTCGAGTATTAAGATCTGTCGATCAGTATTCCCTGGCCCCGTCTGCCAAAAACTCTGGCATGGAACCTTGACTTTTTGATCCTTTCAATCTTCCTTGCGGAAACAGTCGCGCGAAAATGACTGTCGAGGCTCTTCTCGAGCAGTATCAGGGCCAAGTTGTCCCGAAGGCGTACAATGCGGGCTACCTCGCGCTCAGCTACCTCATCAGTTTGGTGGGCGCAGCTTCGACTCTCGAATTGATCAATCGGCGATCATGGTTTAACGGAATCTCGAATCAGTATGCTACGATGGCCACCTTTTCGCCAAGCGATAAACACTGCCAAGACGGTTTGCTAATACAGATGCATTAGTCTGATACTATGCTCGTCCGCAATCACCATGGGCGGTATAGCCATTTGGTGCATGGTCAGTTTCAGTTTTACGTCGTCTTTGGACGCAGATTAATTAATGTTGTTGATGGTGCAGCATTTCATTGGCAATATCGCACTCACCCTCGCTGGAGGCGAGGCAGAGATGCAGATTGTATACTCCAGTGGCATGACAGTTCTCTCCTTCTGCATGCCTGTCATTGTCCTCCTCGCCGCATTCTACGCGATAGGCATCTCGAAACGAATCGCCTGGTGGAGAGTGATAACTGCTGGTATCCTTTGCGGCTGCGCTATCTGCGGTATGCACTACCTAGCCAACGCTTCCATCAAGAACTACCAGTGCATTTACGAGCCGGCATACATCGTGGGGGCTGCTATCATTGCCGTCGCGGCCAGTACTGTGGCATTGGCCATGTTCTTCATCTTCCAGTCGCTCTCGGCGAGTAGTTGGTGGAAGCGAACTATTTCTGCTATTATCCTTGCTGGAGCGGTATCCAGTATGCACTGGTGTGCATCTGTTGGTACCCAGTACAGACTGCTTCACCTGAAGAAATTGGAACGGGGATCGCGCACTGCTACCGCTATTGCAGTCATCTGTTTAGTAAGTAGCTGCGGGCATCTTCTTCATCGGCGCCACACGCAACAAGGCATATCAACTCTACGTAGGCCGACTAACTAAAACTCTAATAGTCTTTCAGTGCCTGCATTATCATTGCTGGGTCTGCTATTCTGCGAGCCCGCACCCTAAAAGATGCTGCATTACGTGCTCAGCAGATTGAGATAGCTGCTATCGTCTTCAACAAGAATGGATCTCTTCTGGTCGACAGTAATGGAGTTTTCCCCAACACTGTCGTCACCGATTTCTTCATTGGAGAGGTAAGATGAATATTTTCTTTTTAGAGAGTACATCTTATCTTATGATCTCCTTTCCATCCTCTGCTACTGACACTGAATCTTCCTTCCATAGAACTCCGACGAAAAGTTCAACACTGCCCATCCACAGTTTCACTGGATGTTTCAAGCTTCAAGGAACTGGACTGCAATCTCAGGACTCATAAACGGCATGAAACAGCACTTACGACAATTACCGCACAAAAGTCACCATAAAGATCCGACCAAGGGGATCCAGCTTATCGACGACGACGGAGAACTCATCGATGGATTTTCAGTCATCTTCCGCGAACTATTCTGTGTCGCCGCCTCCAAGCTCAGCGATCGCCTCGACGAGTCCATCACAACGATGGGTATTCTATGGGACGAGATTATCCCTAAACGATCAGTCGCAAACCCTGCTTATCTCCAGGCACTCGAGAAGCATCGCGACAATCATACTTCCGACACGAGCCAAATGCTCCGCAAGGGATCGACGACGGGAGAAAGCCACCTTGAGAAGGGAGTTGGGATTGAGCTTGAGAATGAAATTGACGGACGGGGAGCACTCATGTTCTTGGTTCGTCGTCTTACATCAGATGACGAGGTTAAGAGGCTCGAGACCGCTGGATACCGATTTGTCGACCCTGTTCAAGTATGCAACGATGCGAGGAACCACTTGCAGATGCAGATCCAATCCAGCGAGTTCGAATTAAAGCTCCGCGACATGAGGGCCTTTATCTCGCAGCAAGGCCGCATCAAGCCTGGAGTCCACCTGGGCTTATTTGCGATTCAGGACCTGGGCCCCGATAGTCATCACGTCCTGGTACAAAAGGCTGCTCGTGATTTACTTCCCTTGGCACCCCTGCCAATAAGCACTATCGACGAGGCACAAGTGCAACTCGTACTAGGGCTAAGTGGCTTTCAGGTTCCAGAGGTTATCCAAAGGTTGAGGACATCAGGGGCGTCTTTGAGGTCTCCTGATGAAGAGCTGTTTGCCCACTATCTCTCTAATGCCATTAACTCACTGCGGGAATGGGTTCAGGAACCCCTCTTTTATGACGCCGTGCTCAGCCCTACCATTCTACGACTTCCTTACGGGATCGATGGGGGTGATGCAGAAGAGACGGTGATCATGGCACTGCGGCTCAAGATATCGCATCCCGTCATCTCATCCGGCCCTAACTGCCAATGGGTCCCTCTCAACTTTTTTGGCATGCGACAAGTCCTGGAACAGTCTCGACAGGAGTTCGTGCGGGTTCTCCACCAGGACTTTGACCCTTCAACAATGCCCGCGAGCAGGGCTAATAACGAGCTCACCTCTGGACCTCTATCGACCCTTCGTCGACTAAAAGGCTCCGAAGGATCAGCCAACTCAAAGGGGAAGAAACCCCGTGTTCCAATCATGAGACTAAGAGCTTCGTCGAAAGACTCTACACGCTCTTCCTCAACTATAAACCTGTGCCCCGCTGAGAGCAGCGAAGCCCACAACGAGCGTCTTCCATCGACAGACACTGTGGACGTCTACCCCCCTGAGCGTCATTATACCTCCCATCAACAATCGTTCTTGAATGGTGGAATTGTTGTGTTCCAGGAGGTGACAGTTCAAGTCGAGAAGAAGAAGTCCGAGTCCAGTCGTGACTTGGAACTATCTTGGAGCCACGACACGGTGACAGAGCCGCCTAAAGTACATCAACGGCATAACAAGAAGAATGAAACGCCAGTTGTACAAACCATTGAGCTACAGCCTTCAGGGAGGGGGACAACAGAGGTTTCTGTTGAGTCTCGATGGCTGCATAGTTTTGGCCACACGGATAAAAACATTACGACGATGGCTTCTTTTATAGATACATTAATTATAGAGTCTAGTCACTCTACTACATAGAGAACTCATCTGATTGGGAATAATAAACGAAATTTTCTCCATTTTTATGCGAGACGGGTCTGCATTACTGCTCGATGCGAATTTCTGCATGCTCGCTGATGTATTGAACTTCGCTGTTGCACTTGTTCACTTGACCTAGTTCGAGCTTTGTCTTCCTTGTTCGGCGTCGGCCTATTCACTCTGCTTATGAAAGCTTGCGCAAATCGTAATATCATCAAGTCCGATTGCGCCTGTACATCCCTAAATATTTCTATCAACATGCGGTTCCGCTATTGCAAGCATGGTGGGCATTTTCTTATAGATGCCCTGCAAGAATGACAGAGCAACGGCTATATGAATCAATCAAGACGCTATGATCGGTCTACGTGAAGGAACTGAGAACAGGTGATATCGGACATGAGGTATTTTACTACAAAACCGAGGTGATTTTGCATCTTCTTGCGAGGCATGAATCACTTCTTCACGGCTGAGATTAAAAGAAAAATCGGTCTTTCTAATACTCGGTGCCAGCCATGCTTTTCCGCCTCTTCTGGCGTGGGATACCATTCATCAAATCCTACGATCTGAAACCCTGCTTGGAGAAGAAGATTGATGTAACTAGCGACAGTCCTGTGCTGTTTCTGAACCCCTTCCGCTAGCCAGTCTGTTACCCGAAGGCCCTCCTTCTGATAGCTATCAAGCGGCCAGTAATCTCGTCCTGTTTCCACATCGGTGACAAATTCGGCTCTGCTTGGCGCTGTGTATATGGGGTGCTCGATTGAAAAGACAAATGTCCCTCCTGGCTTGAGAACAGTCTGCACTTGTTGGATGAGCGCGGGTAGGTTGGCAAGATAGTGGAGCGCCAGTGAGCTAAACACCACGTCGTATATGTCGCGGCCATGTTCTGAAAGTTTGGTGTTGTCGAGGTCGGCTTGTTCATAGATAATATTTGTATCATTGGTCATGGCTTGGGCTCGACTAAGCATATTTTGGGATATCTCGATTGCTCGAACCGAGTTGGCTCCAGTGCTTCGTGCCCAGCGAGCAAACCATCCAAAGCCGCAGCCAAGGTCAAGTAAGTCAAGGCCTTGGAGGTCTGGGAGGAAAGATCTCAGCCGCGGCCATTCTGGGGCCCCATCGAGACCATTGATAGAACGGTCAAGCGCGGAATATTCAGCAAAGAACTTGGCATTGTCGTAAATAGTTTGCGTCATGGTGAATTCTTAGCTATGATTTCTTTATTAATGGTTAGTTAATAACACAAGTATTGAAAGTTAATAAGTCGATATCGACACTTAGGTTTTGTATGTGCTTTTCATCTCTTAACCTCTCTAATCTTATCGGTATGACTCATTGGAATCCTTTAGACTGGGCACTGCAGATAACGTGATCGCTAGCCTTGGATCGTAACTAGCCCTGTACTATCTATTAAGCCAGTGCGAGGAGAGGCGCTGCCACGGCCTCCACCTGGCTGTAATGACCTCAAGACAGTCTTCGACTACCGCATACACAAGCTGACCTCGGCCCTCCTAGACATATTTAGAACCTTGGCTGTAAGAACTTGGATAGATCTGTTACTCTACATTACTTCTGTAATGGTGCTTAATAACCAGTAAAGTGGCAGGAAAAGAAAATCAGCTCTCATCTTAGTAGAAGAAAAGTGTAATATATACGGTTGACTAAACCTGTTGCCTAACTAGGTGAACAAGAGCTAGACTAAGAATAGAACACGTCATATGTTGTAACGACAACAGCTCCTCCTGCACCCGTGACAAGACTCTCACAGCCCCCCATTGCTGTAATCCTCCAACCCGATATGAATCGGCACCACCAGAGCACTGCTAAAAGTGCTTAAGTATGGTAGATACCCCATCGCATATCAACTCCTCCAACCAGTCCAGTAAGACTCTGGCATCCCATAACACCAGCAGCACCAACCTTTCCTTCCCACTGAAACTTGTCGATGGAGCTGTTGATCAGATCAATGATGTCCTGATTTCCGATATGAGCAGCGTTCATGCTAGACCCAGCTCCCTGTGCACCAAAAGCACAGGTTCCGTACTGGACCAGCTGGTGGTGCTCGCCACCAGCGCCGACGGTCCAGGTGCCGCCGCCAGCGATGTTGCGGGCGATTTGCTGGCAATCAGACACTTGGGGAGAGCCCCCGGAGGAGTGGTTCTCAAAGGTGGAATCGCCGCAGTCGTTGACTGACTTGCGCTTGGTGAGGGTAGATGAAGATTCTGTGATGGGAGAGGCTGCGGCGAAGGCTGCCATGAGGAGGGTGAGGATGCTGGTGTTCACGAGCATTTTGAGGGTTGTAGATTGTAAAAGGTGGTTGAAAGGTTGATGTGAAGAAGGATTGTTTGGATGAGTGGTTATTGATACGTATCTGGGAGAGTCAAGGACTTATATACTCGACATCGAGGCTTTTGGCTGGAGTCCAATCCGTTCAACACTTTCAACATCCGCGCCACCTCAGACATCATCTAATGACCTTTTGCCTCTGAAGGATTACCGTTTACAAAAAGACCTATCCAGCGCATAGGCTGCCGCCATGTCCTATTGGCCCCATTGGCGATCTTTCCGCAATAGTATGGGTTTCCCCAGTCTGGGTCCATTTTCAACGTCACCGAATATTCCTCCTGCCGATCAAGCGAAAAGAGCCGTTTTCGTATAATTGTCTAGTTGCAGAACTAGTCCCATTTATTCTATAGTTACCATTATGACAAGAACAAGTACGGCAGCTAATAGAGATCTAGTTGAACATACGTATTTTGGTTATATTTCAGTGGCGAACGCCATCAATCTGAGCTCAATGACTATCATTTCGTTTGTCCAAGTCCTCTCCTATACAAACAACGATTTAAGAGAATTTACCTACACCTTCTCTTTCGCTAGCACTATCAGACCATCTGCAAGTTAAGATTTTCCATATTACTACATCATCCGCGGTCTATTCTCGGAGCCGCGAGCAGGCGAGCTGCCTGATCCAGTAATATCCATACCAATAGCAACACCAAGAGGGTGGAAATATACGGCAGCAAGCGAGGTACACGGATCACCAGCACTTGAGCTGTCGTTCTCCAAGTGGACAATAAGACTTTTTGGTTACGCTCAAGATCCTTTGGAGTAAGCACTAGGTGTTTGGAGACCCGTCATTAGACAGCGGTGACAACATTTTTCCTTCGACTAATTACGGATCTCGCTGACCAGATCCGTCAAATTTCCGTGGTTGATCAGAACTTATGAGCAGTAGAGGGGAGACAATCGGCAATCATAGCCGTTCAATCCTTGACATTTGAACTCGGGATCGCCAAGCCCCCACAGCGCTTCATGCCTGGCCCAGCTCTGTTGTAACGTCAGCCCCAGCAGGGCCGAGGCTACATTGGCTTGAATGGGTTTCCTCATCTGGCTGGGCTTGCTCTTGATGATCTGCTCATACGTGGAAGTAAAATAGTATAACATTGGGGAGACTAGTGAGACACCTCTCCATCTTGAACTTGATATTTTTAGATTGTTAAACAGATTTGAGAATCTCGCGATGTTCTCTAATTGGTGGTCTTTCTACTCGGAGAGGCCAAGCCAGATTGATTAGCGGGCCCGAGAAGTCTGCCATTCCGATTGGCGCAGGATACCCTTGTCTCAACATGAGTCTTGCTTAAAAAGTCAGTGATCTGCAGGGCCCGGGCCATTCCCCGCTTATACCAGAAATCTCAACCTAGCGGGCCGAGGCCAAGGTTTAGGTATAGGGTAAAACTTTTACGGTATCGGTATTTCCAAGACGCAAGTAATGTATTTCTGGGTTAAGTGCTTTAATTTCCTACCTTTTCTTATATCTCTAAAACAAAGTCAAAATTAAGTTTAAGAAGAATCTAAAAATATATTATACATTAAATATAACTAATTGTTTTTAACTGTATCTAAAGCTAGTACCCCATATGTTATTGCTATATTTATCTTATCCGCTGCATTTATAACATTGTCTTCGTCATTATGAGCAGGCAAGCCGAGCGAGGCCGTTAGGGAGTATTGTGCCTACTCACAAACCAGACCAAAGCTATATTGAAAACATGCCAAGAAGCACAAAACACAGGTAAGGAGCAAGCAAGGGTGCGCCGAACGTCAATGATGAGGTAGAAGATACACGGAGCCAAGACAAACTCTGATTGGAAGGCTGACACAGATGCCCGTCGCGGTAGACGGTGGCCTCAATGCGAGGGACTGGCTGTCGAGGATATAAATTCTAACCTCTCATCTACCATCCTTTTAGACGACTTCGCCAGCTCTGCGACACACATCTAACAACTACGGAGTCTGCCTGATTGTGGCCTATGAATGGCCTTAAGCGCTTTCGGGCTTTGGACTGTGGATAGACCTAAAAGGATTTACGGGACAGCTTAGCGCTCAAGTGATTAATCGCCTCAAAGCACATGTTTGCTTAGGTTGGCAACCTCAGAGCCAGTAGATGCTGATTGCCCTTGCTGGCGTCCGTGTTTCATGACGTTGATCTGTCAGTAAATAAGTTTTACAAGGTGTCCACCGGGACCCAAGGGTATTTGATAATGCCCTGGACTTGAAAATAAAGGTCTTTTATGACCGGATATCATATTCATTCTCCTCCCGCCGCCATCGAAACTCTTTTCTTTCTTTCCTTGAACTCTCTTACCTTTCCTTTATCTCGGTTATTGCCAGGACCTAGATTGGTGAAGAGAGTGAAGAGGTGCAAGCGAGGTCCCTGACAGTTATCGATAATTACTATAACTAGCCTAGTTACCCCTCGCGATAAACGAAATAGCGGCATAGCTTAGTTAGCAAAACAGACACCAAGTACAACCCAAACCCGGATTATCCCCTTATCCGTGGGAATTGGCTGGAGGTCAGACAACATCATGACAGGCAAAATAATAATCATCCTAGATGTATCAATTGATCCCTTTTCCTATGCCTATGTTCCTGCGTGTGAGGCCATAATTCCCAACAAATTCACCGATAGACACCGCCAAGTACATCTGATAATTGTGCGAGCGCGATAGATCACCAATAGACACACCACCATAGTTGCTTGGTTTTCTCTCATGAATCAGGCAGGCAGCGTTTCGGCTCCATTTAGACAATTAAAGAACTCTCGCAAATGCGCAGCATATAGGTGCCAATTACTTTGAGCCGGAAAGTGCCCTCCAAAGGCATGTCGCTCGAAATAAACAAGGTTGGTTGCCTGACGCTCTGCCCATGATTGAGGCTATAAGTCAATATGTTAATTTCAATGTCAATGACAGGAGATTGTTTTCTCGAAGTATCTCTTACCGCTAAAGGGAATGAAGCAAGTTCAGGGAAAGGCCCGTGTTGGTTGCCCCATTGGACCAAGCCCGTTGGCACCTTGTATGAGGGAAAGTCGACTCCCCCGCTCTTAGGCTATCATCGATGGAAAGACATCAGCAAATACTCATTCCAGCTTTTTGAACCGATGGTAATATTTCCAAGGCTTACAATCAGCGTTTCCAGGTAGGATCGCATCGCACCGTAAGGCGCCTGTACCCACAACGTGAATGCTTCCGTAATAAGTTCATCCATTGTGTATCGATATCCATCGCTGCCGGCGTATTTCAGATCCCATAACCAGCCGGCAAACCCAACGGGACTGTCACCCATCGAGAGACTCAAGGCCAATGGCTTCTGAGCCTGCACAGCAGAATAAGCAAAGTGGTCTGATTCAAACGCAGTGAAAGATTCAAGGTATGCATTTTCTTCTGGTGTCGTCTGATTCCCAGAATACCGATCGATGTCGTCTTGCGTTGGCGGCACGAGCATAAAGTCTAAGAAGTGTCCGATGATGCTATCAGGCACGTCTGACATCATCCAGCTTGAAACGAAGTATCCAATATCCGTGCCCACCACGCCATAAGTTCTATAACCAAGCACCTTCATGAGCGCATCATAAGCAGCACCCATGGTTCGAGCATCCATTCCACTCTCCGTAGGTGCCGGGCTGAAACCATAACCGGGGAAGTCAGGCGTAATGAGGTGGAAAAATTGGGCGAGCGGATCAATGATCTTATCCCATTCCAGATAAGTCGATAACCAGCCGTAGAGAAGTAGAAGAGGGATGGCACTATCATTTATAGAACGGTGGTACACAAAATGAATAGGGATATTACCAGTATAACCTGCTACACCAGGAATCACAACCGAGAAATGATCACGCTTATTCATACAGTCTTCTACTTCTAACCAGCTATAGTATTCGGACTAGAATGTTAATAGTTCAGCCATAGATGCAGCTAGGGGGCCTTCTTTGGTCCATTCATCGGATATACCGTAAGAGGGGCGATAAGATGCAGCCCGGGTTTTAGCGAAATCCACAAGTTCCGAGTCCACGCAGATATTGAATCTTATTGGAGTCTGAGAGAATAGGAAATCAAAAGGCAGGCTCCTTTCCGCCACCGACAGCCCAACAGCGACGGACAACCCAAAGAGCAGATGCAACAATATCCTTCTTACTATTCGATACTAAATGGAAAGTTGAAAAGTAAAGGAAAGAGCTGGAGATATTAATCAGGGTAGGAAAACAATGAACGGGGAGTCAGCTTGAAGATCACACGTACCTTGCATATTACATGTGTTCCGGAGTTGCTACGATGCAAGACCCAATCAAGGCGGTGTTGAGAGTATTGCATGTCGCCAAGCCTGTGGTCGCAACATCGAACCTTTAGTTGCCTAGCCAAAACTTTCTTACATACCCACAAGCCGACCTAATTCTGACAAAAGTATCTGCGAAAACAATCAGATTGTTCTCTGTCGGGATTGCTGTAGGCTTTATTATGGTTATCACTTATCACAAGTGGGTCCGGCCGTTGTTGTGTGGTGGGCGGTGGCGGAATAGGTAAGATGCAGCGCTCAGGGTTACATCCATGACTCAATAGATTAATATTTTGAGCTAGTCTTGCAGGACCACCAGATAATCGAGCAGCCCCACTGGTTATCGCATCTTCTTAGTAACGCCAAGCTTGTGTTTCGTGAGATTATTGAAACTTGATTCGCTTAGGGGTTCGGTGAGACGGTAAATGAGGTGAAGAAAGCGAAAGCCAGCAAGATTGAAAAGATAAAGCGAGGTTTGTTAGAGTAATTAGGTGCCGCTTCTTTCATGCATAATGATTAGTAAATAATTAGTAACAGTGTAGTTATTGTGACCCAACCTGGCTCCTTAATAACCAAAAGGGAAACCAGGCACATTAGAAATTAAGCCGACCATTGATGCCTGTAGTCTTACACCAAGGAGCCGGCTGATAGATTTGTCAGTGGGCTTTACAAATCACCCCAACATAACATCGACAAATGCAAGACGAACATAGAAGCACTACAGTTATATAAATTAAATAAATAATATTATGTGGCCTTTGCCCAAGGGCCTACAAGTATATAAGGTTAGCATGTGTTGTTAGCGAATCCTCTTCTCCTATACCAAACAATCACAACAGCCTTCATACGAACAAAAGTGCCTCTCTACTCGATACTAAGGAATAAATCGCTAAGCCACCATATTTTTTAAAGTTGCTACCAACACACATTCCCCATCTCTGATCATCGACATCGCTTCTGCTATGGCTTCCACCACCAACGTCCTCATCTCCGGTGCCAGCCGAGGTATGTGTTATACTACTAGGGTTATCCCTCAGACGTAGGGCTTTCACCCTGACATAATTTTGGCAGGGCTCGGAAAGGCTTTCGTCGAACAGTATCTCGCCCGGCCAAACCACACTGTCATCGGTACGGTCCGCGACGTCAAGAGCGCTGCCGCTGAGGAGTTACGAGCGCTGCCCGCGGCCGAGGGCAGCAAGGTCGTACTGGTCCAAGTTGAGTACACCTCGACGACTGACGCCGTGGACGCTGTCAAGGAGCTCGAGGCACAGGGTATCACCAAGCTCGATATCGTCATCGCCAACGCCGGCATTGCTGGCCAGCAAGGGCGTATTGAGACCATCGACCCCAAGGGCCTCGCAGAGGTCTACCTGGTCAATGCCGTTGGCCCGGCCGTGCTCTTCATGGCGCTGAAGCCGCTCCTCGACAGGGCCGAGACGCCCAAGTGGTTAGCCATGAGCTCCGGTCTCGCGTCGCTCCACAATCTGCACAAGTACCCCATGTTCCCAGGGTTCCCGTACAACGGGTCCAAGGCAGCGTTGAACCACTTCACCAAGACCATCCATGTTGAGAGTCCTAAGATTATCGCCTTTGCCGTTTCTCCTGGGTACGTACCTGCGCCAATTAGGCAGATGAAGGCCGTTACTATGAGCCTGCTGATAACTAATTGGATGTGTTTGTCTTGCATAGGTTCTTTGAGACCGACATGGGACGCAAAACTGCCGCGTTTTTTAACTTTGAGAACCCGCCCTTTTCGGACATCAACACTAACATTAAAAGCATTATCGGGCTGGTAAGCATTTTCCCAGCGGTCTTCCTTTTTATCGATGCTATGTCGCCGTCGTCAGCAGTGGGCTAACTGTTATTGCCAAGGTGGATAATGCGACTCGGGAGAACTATTCGGGGCAGTTTCTCAATTTCGATGGACAGCTCATTGAGTGGTGAGAGGTCAGTCTGAAGGACTAGTATGCGGATAGTTCTTATCTACTGTTCTTAGGCATTACAGCTAGCTAAAATCTCTCTGTTGATTTTCTTTTCATCGTAAGTACTGAAAAATGGTACGACAATTTGTCATTGAATCAGTCTAGTAGATAGATTAGTAAAAATACTCATCTTAAGAGCAGGAATAAGAAGCTACCTATACGTATTAAAGCCTCTATCTGTCCCAATACCCAGAAAACCAAGGTAAATGTAGAACTTATATAGTCCAAAGGAATAACCCTTCGGTCTTTGTGACCATACCCTGCAGAAGATACCACCCGTCACTGTGCTCTTTCAATTTCCGCTGGCAGCCCTAACCTGCTCTCCTACTATTAGTATTGGTAAAATATTATAATATACTAACTAAGTATTAAGATAAAAGGGGAAAGAGATAGTACACAGTACACTACTCTCCGTTCAATAAGTCCGGGCTAGACACAGACTCACAGACCAGCAGAGCCCTATACCTTTTAATTCTTCCTTTACATATTACAAGACTTACAGCTTGAAGGAGGAAAGTGATTAAGTAATGCACATTTGTAATATTTCTCGCTAAGATGTTATATGCCTCATTTATCAATTCAGTTCGTAAGCGTGATGCAGATGCTCTAACCGAATGAGGAGTCATGTCGCGATCAGTGATAAGCCATGGACTTTGCCATTTCTAGTAATCATGACCTCAATTCCGTCTTGGCTACGTATCAAAATTTAACCTATATATAAGACGCTTCTTGCATTGAGGGGAAACAAATGAACAAAAATCAGAAGCTACAAGACAGTTGCTAAGAGGCTACCATATCTTCCACCTCAAGCCTGATACAGATCATTCATCCATTCAAACCCATGCCATTTGAAGCCAGTGCAGCTCAGTCAACCATGTCGAGCAATTCAATCAATATTCCGGTGGGAAGTTACGAAACCAAAGAGATTATGGTCTCTCTTATCCAACGCGATATAAACTTCTTTTCCTACACCGACCCTGAAGAACGCCTTGCCGCTATTAAGGAGATATTTGCCCCTGATATTGTCTGGTTTGACTTTGACGGCTCTATACATCACGGCCATGATGGCTTGCTCAAGAGATCGTCCAGTCTACTGGGCCAGTTAAAGGGGTACTCGCATCGAGCTAGAGGAGAAGCCAGCGTATGCCAGAATATGGCCACCGCTCGTTGGGAGGTTGTGCCAGAGGGTAGTGAGGAAGACCACAATCAGATACCAGTCATTCAAGGTGGCGACGTTCTTGTTGTTGAGGACAAGAAGATTAAGATCTTATGGTCGTATGTTGATAGATACGATGAGGTTCTGCTACCCAATCTGGGGCAGTGAGCTTCATTGATTCTAGAAGGTTTGGTCTGATATGATCAGGGGATTCATTGTTCAGAAGATACTTGCACATCTTCCTGCACGTTATTGATAATGAACTGACAAATTCAATTCCCACTCATAAGTAAAGGAAAGAGAATATCTTAAGCCAAGAGAAATCTAAGTTACTATAGATAGTTTAACACGAGGTAGAATTGTCTTTCATAAATGGGTACCCGAAAGGCACCAACGCAACAAAGGAAACCTTAACACCATCATGAGTAGTAATTGGTCAGGCATTTTGGTATAATGTCTTAGTTGTTGTTAGCTAGATGTGTTATTTACAGTAGAGAGTTATGGCTGAGAGCTTAAAGCAGCAGACAGAACTTAGTGGCAGCAGGGGGAGCCTCGTCGGCAACAGCAGTTATGTCAGCTACAGCAGTTATGTCAGCGGCGGTCTCAGCCGCGGCGGGGAGGGTCTTTACACGAGCGGTGGCCTGAGCCTTGGTATCGTCGGCCATGCGAGGGCTGATGGCAGCAACGCCGGGGAAGAAGAAGGCTCGGATGGTGGGGATCGCAATGGACACAGTGAGACCAAGCCCGTTCTGGATCTCTCCATCCATGGTCGGAGTGGCAGCACTGGCAGCATCAACAGTCTGCGTCGTCGTGTAAGCGCCCCCGTCACCCTTCTTCAGACACCCCCCAGAGCCATAAGCGTTCTTGCACACGTGCTCAACAATATCGCCCTTGTTACTTCCAACAGTAAAGTCATCGACCTGCATGTCAGTGCAGGGGACGTCAGCGGGGCAGTTGAACTTGATGGGTCCTCTCTGGTGGCCATCGGAGCATGTTCCGGACCAGCCGGAGAAGGTCATGTTGGTGTAGAGAATACCATCGCCGGCGATGGGCTTCATGGAGCTCCACTGGGCATCGAGGTCGAGCGTGTAGGCGTTGGAGTGGCCAGCGAAGTTCTTGAGAGCAACGTTGTTGACGGTGCCGCTGCCGCCGTAAGACTTGAACATGTACATCTGGTTGGAGCGCTGGGTGTAGATGTTGTTATACTCTATGTCGTAGATATCTAGTCCAGGTTAGTATCGATTGGGTAATTGAGGCGGGAGTGATGATTACTGGTGTCGGTGGCGAGGGAGCCCATAGCACAGCCTCCAGACCAGTTACAGAAGATGTTCTCGATCAGGAGATGATCCGAAGGGTTCTTGACGGTGACACACTCGTCCTTGTTGCTGACTTCAACATCGTGGATACTAAATGACCGTCAGCAAAGCTCAACACCTAGAAGGTTTGAAGTAGCATTACTGAATGTTGGTTCCCCAGACATCGATACCGTCGAGGCCACCTCGATTACCCCCGTGAATTGCCATATTGTACACTTCGCCATCGGAGCAGGTGTCAATGGAGAAGTGGAATGCAGGCGCTTGATCCTGTCAGTATTATTACTGATTGGGCGCGGGGATACTTACAGTCGACCAGAGCAACGTCGTGGATAGAGAAGCTCTTGACATCGGCGAATCGAAGAATACGAGGGCCATACTCATCCTCTACTTTAGGTCAGTGTCTCCAATAAGAACCCTGATCATATTAGAACATACTCTTGTGAAACTGATATCCATAACCCTGGATAGCTCCCTTGGAGGTGCTGCTGTAGAACTCAAAGTCCTCCAGGTGTTTGAACATGAACATATTGCCTCCTTCGGTACCAATCCGGTAAATGACTCCATCGAGACGGAATGACATGGGCTTCGAAGACGTCAATGTCAACCAAGTACCCAGCCCGTAATCGCCCTCTGGCACGTAGACTTCTCCACCACCAGTTCTTCAATCATTCCAAGCCTTCTGAATTGCTGGACCATTATCAGTCTTAGCATTCGCCTTGGCACCATAGTTGACAATATTGCAGGTCTTGATCGCAACCTTGGCTGAATGAGTAGTGAGAGGCCCAACCTTTTCGTTTAGCTGCGCGGCAGCGTGGACGGCGGAACAAACGGCAATCAATGCTGAAATGAACGAGTGACGCATAGTGAATGTAAAAGAAAAAGAGTGCGAACAAAAACACGTGTAAATGAATGACAGGGATGGGGCCAAACAGAAACGACAGATAGAAACACGAGAAGATCTGCCATGCGCCTCCGGGATTCCGTTTATCTTATTATGTGAAGGGAGAACGTTCGTAACGCTACAAACTAGCATTCGACGGTGATGAACAATGGTCGGATATTAATGAAGGTCATTTCATTGTAGGCTACATCTTTCGGTGGCAGGGCTTATGAAACAACCCGATGGTTCAGCACGACCAAATTCGGAAAACCCACCAATGAGCGATTCAAATAATCGGATAAAAGATGCCGCAAGTCCTCTAGATTAATTAGACCCAAACATGCTGTTTATCGATCAAGGGGTAATACGCGTATATATTAAGAGCCCTCGGGTTCCTAAAAGTTATGAAAATTGGAACACGGATTAACTCAAGTTCACCGAGCCAATCAGAGCATCTACTCTAGACTGCTTTTCAAGCGGCCTGGAAGTTCATATCACTGGAGCCAGGGAACCCCTATAGCCTGCTGCACGGGCGAGAGAGTACTCCATAAGGATAGGACGAGCTAGCGGGCTGTAGAAGACGCTATCTGGAAGGGGGTTCCGTAAGACAAAGTCCTTGATCGTCATGGTAGACTGCTAGCCACTGTTCCGGTAGGTAGGCTGGCCACGCGGGAGTGAAGCTGACAGGATACATCTAAAACTGCAGGAGGGCGATTACGGTTGCAGGAGACGAGATGATCGAGGAGGTAGATGGACCAGAAGACACGGCGATACTCCTCCCGCTCAGTTGCTGGGAGACTCGCGCCATTCTCGGCCATGTGTTTGAGATCCTGAGCCATTAGGACCGAGAGACCACGCTCGAGACTCTGGCGGAAGCTGACCTCGTGGAAGAAGGAGTAGGATTGATTGTAGCAATGGCTGAAGTAATCGTTGATGCAACCTAGAAGCATAGCATGAAGGGGGAAATATGCTTCTGGAGAGAGGGCACTGATGCCTGACTCTGAGGTTGCTGATGGTCTTGAAGCGGACGATAAGACATCGAGCTCTCTATGGTTTTAAGTGCGGCCTCGAAGGTTAGACTCTAGACTGCCAACACAGGGTCTTTAAAATATCAACAGGTACTGTGAATCACAATGTTATCAAATTCAGTAACGATAACTAAGCTCTGCTAGACTCAGGAAAATGAACATAACCTTTTCCAATAACAAATGTCGCAAACCATGGAATATCATGCTCCTTTTCAGCAAGTTCCCAGTAGAACTCGCCAGCTCCAGGACCGGACAGCAGATCTAGCGGCACGCCTTGCCCGTCGGGTAAACGTTGATCAGCGAAATAGAATCTACGGATATCAGTGACGTCACAAGAGGAGGAAATCTCAACATGACTTACTTATAACCCTTCTCTTTGTAGAAGCCAGAAGCCGAGCCAATCCAGTAGCTCGCCGCACTCTTCCCCGTGCCTAAACCAACAAGAATGGGAAGAGGGGCGGTGGCACCAGCGAGGATGTTGCCGGTATAGATGAATGCCTTGGGAACATTAGCTCCCGCTTCTTCGAATCCGGCGACAGCTTCCCCCGCGGCGATGTATGCGCTTGAATTGAGCACTGCGAGATCTTGCTCAAACTTCTCAAGCGGAATTGTGAAGGGGTTCTGCGGATCGGATGGCGGGGTCAGGACCGCTGCATTATAAACCACAACGTTGGCAGGTCCGCCGAGGGTCTCCCTGACAGCTGCAAAGACGGGTGGGACTGAGGAAGGGTCGCTTAGGTCTGCTCGTAGAGTCAAATCGCCATCAGGAGTTATATCTCCGTTCTTTGCACTCCGAGACACGAGAGCGACCCGATATCCACCTGACCTGAACCTCTCTGCAACACCATGGCCAATGTTCTTTCCTGCTCCGAGGACTAGCAATATTTTAGTTTCGGAAGTCATGATAAAAAGATTGAAGTTTCTGTGTACAGCTCTGGCAAGACAACCACCAACAGCAGATGGGGTTCAATATATGACCTAAATAGTGGCACGCGATACTGTTACGTGCGTATGTGGAAGATTGCGAATACTAGAAAATGACAAGTTGATGATGAATTGCTCAACATGGAGCACTATTTCGTCATATCGGACAAATAGATACCTGCCCTGAGATAAGCCGCTTAGTGATTTGTTCGGCGCCAGAGTGGGATACATAAGCATGAGACAAACCCTCAAGTGAGGCACAGTATTATTGCACTACTACTGCTGCTGTACTAATTACCAACTGTAATAGTCTATGAAGGAAGAAATTGCGCCCCTGTACGTCTCAAGCATCGAACTAGAAGCAAGATTGGCCCGTTACATGCTTAAACGACTAATATGGCTTGCATAATCCGCCGGATCGGCCGGACCAGAGGGCGGATTCGAGAGCAGACTAGTGGTTGGTCCGAACAAGATAAATGGCAATTCTTGCGGACTTGTGAGTTCAGAGACAGCATCCGAAAGTTTTCGCTCAGAAAAAGCAATGTTACTGCAGTGCTTACTTCACGCCTCTCAACGTTATTACGACTATTATGTCAGGTCATATGCAGACCAGCCTCAGATAAATTCTCGGGCTAGCCTACCCTTACCCTTGCCCATGATGTTTGCATAAGGTGGCCTCATCTGGCATTTCTCCCTAAGAGCACATATTAGATACTACTATTAATTCGGCCATATCTTGGCACTGTGGAGTTGAACGCTGCCTTCAAGTTAGGCTTTAGTCTGCTAAGCTAGTAGTATTACGAAGCATGTTACAGAAGCACAAAAGGTGCAGGTCATGTATTGTACTAATGGTTCCTGATTATGTCTCCAGATAGGGTATGTAAAGGTTCCGGCACCTCGCGATACAAACCAAACTTATACTAAACACTTCTCCAACAGTCTCTAATCACTTCTATCAACATCTCAACCAATAGTGGCATAGCAGAACATAGTGTGTGTAGTTTGATTTCTTGGAAAGCAAGAGGGGAAAGTAAGCGGTCAAATGGCAATACCACCTGGCTGTTAGTTAATCTACATAGCATACTACTAGCTATATACCTACTTAATACCTTATAAACCGAACCTTACTAGAACGGCCCCTACTTTAGCTATCACTTACTACCAAGGATAAGCCTACAAGTTATTAGTATTATACTGAATGGAAAAATCGACAAACTTACTCTGCCATCCCAGCACCAGAATGTGCCACTATCATTGTGGTTCTTCTCACCAATCACTTTCAGCATGCCGGAGACGCTCTCATCTGGCTCTAAAAGAGTTCCGACATCCCAGGAACCAACCTCGCCAGAGTTCATGTCCCTAGCTATTGTCAGTCAAGGTTCAGCATTCGAGCAGGAAACACTCACGTATGCACCTCGCCAGGATGGAGAGCCAGAACACATATCTCAGCCCACTTGCCGCCGCGTCTTTTCAGCTCCTGCGCCATGTGTCTCAGCATCTGGTTCAGCGCAGCCTTGCTCGCCGCATATGCTGCGAACCCATCTTCATACGCCAGAAAATTGGTGGTTGACCCAGAGTCAGATGAGATGAAAATCAGCTTGGAAGGAGGGCTATCGGGATTCAGGTTGACCAGTTTCTGTGCGCATATGATGGGCCCAATGGCGTTGGTTTCCATGTGGAATTTAAAGTCGTCGTATGATCTTGGAGCTCGTGTTAGCAATTGTACGTGCAGTAGCATGCTGGTATGGGACATTACAATTCCGTTGCTCGGTTAGGATATCTGAGGACACCTGCATTTATGACGATATTATCGAGCCTGATTCCATTGTTTACAAGGGTGCTCATTCGAGCAGCAAAGTTCTGCACATAAAGCTGTTAGATATGTCCATAATGACTTGGGGGCTTAAGAGCTTACATCGATGCTTTCGCTACTCGTAACGTCGCATTGCTCGACGATACAATTGTCTGGACTACCATGAGCTTTAATCACAGCTGATAGTCCCGATGCATCTGGGTTGCGAGCTGTTGCAATCACTTTGTGTCCTGCTTGAAGAAGCTGCTTGACATATTCGAGACCGATTCCCCGCGAAGCACCAACCACTACCCATGTTGTACGTGTTCCGGTTGTGTCTGGCATGATCTTGTTTAGAAGGGTATTCAACAAAGAAGAGTTCTTGATGCTTTTTATAAACCAAAGTTATCTGTGGGAACAAGGCGAGTATTTATTAGATGACTTGTCTGAGGTTGAGATTTTATGCCCGTATTCGGGTTAGCAACAAAGTGCGGGCGCGGGGTAGTATGTGCTGCCCGGCGAATCGGTTCCGAGGGTGCCATCTTCCACGGTTTCGATCCCATCGAGTAGTAACTTCTCAAATGCGAATGTTGGTACCTCTCCATATTAACATCTACTGCTCCGTCGACTGCTCCGTCGACCCAGGCCATATACACAGATACCCCTCTAATTAAGCATATTCTCTAATCACACTCACAGGTTCCACATACTCCCCAAGAGGCTTGTAAACAACATTATCATAGCCAAATGCTTTCGGTCCTCCAATCTCGATACCAGAAGGTGTTCTTGTCCACTGTGGCGAGCACGTAATGCCCAAGACAGTTACTCTATAGCCATACTTGAACTCTGGAACACCCAGTGCTCTACCAGAGCCATTATCCAGCACAGCAATGAGATCAGGCACAGACGCGATGATCTTTGTTTCAGAGCCGTCGGCAGGTGTATGCTCTGCAAGAATGTTTTCGTTCTTGAATGGGATCCGTAATGTCCCTCCTGAGACTACAGGTGTCATTCGCTCCGATCCACTATCCTCGTCATCGACATGCTCGTCGAATGCCTCAATGCGTAGAGCACCATGCGAATGTCCCTTGTATAATCTTCGCTCAACCTCTACAATCTTGCCTCGGAATAGCACCCTGGCTGATCTCAGCCCACCAGCCTCTTTGACGATCGACTCTGCAACCGTCGAGAGCCGGTTACTGTAAACACTGCGGGCGATGCATCTGCCTATCCTCCAAGCAAGAGAACAGGTATTCAGCACGCCATATCTCCGCACATCCTCAGTAGTGGTAGGTTTGGCGGCCATGCCGACTCGGCTTCCCATCTCGGAACACGACGCTCTTAATGCTCTATCAACAATCTCGTCGTCTGGCGCTCTTGTCATGATGATACTCTTGCCGTCACCAGAGTCAATCGCACAAGGAACGAGTTCCAGTGGTTTATGTACCGCCAGCGTTGTCTGCCAGTATGTAGGATATGCTCGGCCCATCCAGTCGCCGTCGATCACGGGCGCATCGAAGAACCGCGAGGAGCCAACAAGCATCGGCTCCATGCCGTTGGCACCGCCAATCTCTAATCCCATGACAGCGTCGATACTCTTGTGGCCGAGATACTCCATGAGCACTTCGAATGCTTGGACTGTCTCGGTCGACTGTAGCCGCTCCACGGACACGGCGGGAGATCCCATGTGGCCGCCCCAGTAGATGAGGGCGTTGTCTTTGAGAGAAGACTGGTCGATTATGCGAATAGTGTGGCCTTGTCGTATAATGTCCCGCAGCTGGATGAAGCTAGGAGCTGGAGTGCCGCCGCCAGCGCAGCCAAGCACATAGCACCCGTCAGCCAACCAAGCCAGATCAGTTTCATTGAGTATCCATTCGGGCACGCCCTCGTCGTTAACCTTAATGGTGGGAGTGTATGCGAAAGGATCCAGAGGTTCAACGTCGGTAGTCTTGACAGCTCGATTCTTTTGCCCTTCAGGTTCTTCACTAGCTTCGTCGTCGTCATCATCTACAGCCTCGAGCTCCAAATCCGATACATAGCCCTTGAAATCGACGTCTCCCACCGCTTTGACAATGGTTCTAACTTGGTGAGACACATACTGCAACGGAATGCTCTCTACATTCGCCATCGTGATACTCTCGGGGATAGCACCAGCTTGAATAGCCCTCTCGACGGCCATCGTCTTTGCACGCTCAAGAGCCTGTGACTCTGTCTGGTGGGCTGTGCTCTGAACGATATCAACGTCGCCGCTGACACGAGAGATAGCGGCACCAATGGCATTCGCAACATCGTGGAATGGCGGGAGGATGACCTTGGAGGCACCTGAGATATCCTCTGGTGCAAGCACGGCACCTCCTCCTACCAGAAGGACAGGCAACGGGTCAGCAGAGGTCTTGATGACGTCGACAGCTCCATCGAGTAGAGTCTTGATACAGTCTTTTGCTGATTGGACAAACTCAGACTTCAGTCCAGTGAGTTTGCTCCTATCACCCATATCTGCTCTTCCCAGTTCAACAGCGATATCAGATGCAGTGCATGTATTACCACCAAAAACAAGAGCTTCTTCAGTAAGGTAGTGGCCGACCGATTCAGGGCCGACCTTGACTTTTCCACCAACGCTACGCACAAGTGATCCCCCACCAAGTCCAACCGAGTGTAGATGAGGCATTGAATAGTTCACTCTCACTCCAGCGACTGTGACATAGGCAGAGGCTTGTCTTGGAAGTCCACTCGGTAGGATCACGCCAATGTCAGCTGTAGTTCCACCAATGTCCACGACGATGGCCGAAGAGTTGCCTCCAGCATCGATCCCAGCCAAGTATGCAGCTCCTCTCATCGAATTAGTAGCTCCAGACGCAAAGGTCCGAATGGGTATCCTAGCTGCTGCGGAAGCATCAAGAGTGGTTCCGTCGTTCTGGGTGATGAATAAGGGACACGTCAGGTTGAGCTTCTTCTTGGCCTGATTGAACCTCCTCATTGTTTTTCGAGCATATTGGAGGATAGCGGCATTGAGAATACTGGCGTTTTCGCGCTCCAGGAAGCCGATATTAGCCACCTCATGGGAGCATACGACGTCAATTCCAGGAATTTCCCGCAGAATGATGTCTCTGACGCGGCTCTCTTGCTTGAACACCTCGTCAATCGGAGAAAAGACGCCAGCAATCACAACAGCCTTTAGGTTCTCTGCCTTGATCTTTTCGAATTCAGCCATCACTTGGGCTTCTTTGATGGGTGCTTCCTGAGAGCCATCGATGTGCAGACCTCCATCGATGATTCCGCAGTATCCCTTGATGATGGTTGCTAGATCGGGCGGGAAGTCTGAGAAGGGAGGCACTTCTCGGAGGAACGAGCGCGACAGCCTCAACACGCCGACCTTTTGAAGTCTCCTGGCATCCCTCTCCACGACTGCATTGATGAAGTGTGTCGTACCGATAGTGATGCTTGCTATCCGCTGGGGAACTATGCTGCCAGCGTCAATGACAGCTCTAACAGCAGTCTCGATTCCCGCAGTCGCATCTGGCGTAGTCGGGGTTTTCTTAAAGGCGATGACTCCTCGCTGGGCATCGCCTTGAGCGGCAAGGGCCACATCTATGGCGACGGCGTCGGTATTGGTGCCGCCGACATCGACTCCTATGCGTACAGCTTTACTTAGAGTCATGATGGGCAGTGATTGGAGCTCCGAATCCAAAACCTGTGCAGCGCTGTCTTTCAAGCAATTTTACAAGTGAGAATATCCAACTCTTTGCTTTCATTACAGAGCTTTGCTTCTATTATCTGGTCATTGGAAGCGGAGCGAATCGGCCGAGTGTTAGCTTACATGAACAACCCATGACGTTGCATGCATCTGTGGGGTCTCTACCTGGATATCTCGTATCTAAAAGATAAGATGCGGGGTCAGATGAACCCCTCTCAACTTTTTAAATTCTTCTTTGCTTCAACGGTGCAAACTGTCCCGAGCAATTGGTTGCCCTATCTTCGGCCAACTTTGGTCGGGATGACACGATCCGAGTGCGTTGATGATCGTCAGTTTTCAAGCTAAATGCCTCGCCATGTCCAAATCGGGAATGCCGAAGCGGCAGTCGATGTCGGGCTATGGATTATCTCTCTAACAACATCTGGAGCTCCATGTATCCATACTTCACTAACAAATGGAACGTTGTTTCTTTGCATCGATATTCTAGCTAGCCTGCAAGGCCAAGTGTGATACGACAGTTAGGTTCCGGCCTCCGGCCTCCGGATTCCGGGTTTCATCTACCGGATGCGAGTTCTCATTCTGGAATCGAGCTACACAAGATTCAACTTCAAGTAGCACAAGGCAGTTCCAAATCGTTATCTGCCGGTTGGCGACCCCTCTTTTCGATGATGTCGGTTATAGTGTGAGACCTTGGACAAGACGAAGAGGATTTTGAGACCTCGCCCAATGTAACCCAAACGAGGTAGTGGCAATGCATCCTTGCTTATCTCCAAGTCCAAGACATACTTCCTATTCAATGGTGATAAGACTTCATAAAGTGGAATGAGAACCCACGGAATCGGCTGTGATCTGAAGGGGTCAATCAATAGGACCAGGTTCCAATATCTATCACAGCTCCGACGTACAGGACCATCATAACAATATGTCACTCAAAACCATCTTGACCTGGATGAGGCTGCCCAGCGCAGACAGAGCCGTCTCCAACGTCTGGATCAATGACGACATCCGCCCGTTGGAGCCAGAACGTCGAACATGGAACACCATGACTTTTATATCTTTCTGGCTGGTGAACCAAGTTGCCAGTAAGCCACCGCGAGCAATTTTCATGCATATACGCGTAATCTGACTCCCAAACAGTATCTAACTGGCAGCTGGGCGCTTCTCTTGTTGCCACGGGCCTCAGTGTCTGGCAGGTCATTGTGGCTACCTTGATCGGCAAGGTCATCATCAGCTTGGTCGCAATCTTCAACGGCTACACAGGCGCTGAGTGGCACATCGGCTTCCCTGTCGTTTCGAGATATATCTGGGGTCCATACGGATCCTTCATCGCCATCGTCCAGAGAATCATCCTCAGTCTGGTCTGGTTTTCTGTCCAGTCGTGGACAGGCGGTCTCTGCATCTCGGTCATCTTGTCTGCCTTGTTTCCCAGCTTTCAAAGACTCAGAAACATATTTCCTGCATCGTCGCATCTAGATACGAAGCAGTTCGTTGGCTGGATTCTTTTCAATGTCGCCATGATCCCAGTTCTGTGGATCCATCCTCACAAAATCAAGAGGGTTCTCCTTATATTCAACATCATTGCGTCGGTCACGCTGATATCCATCATGATTTGGTCTCTGGTTGAAGCGAATGGCGGCGGCCCTCTGCTTTCCGATAGTGCAAAACCAATGAGCTCTCACGACCTTGGTTGGGCCATCACGTCTGGTGTAACAACTGTCATCGGTGGCATAGCAGTTGGACTGACTAATGCAAATGATTACACCCGATTTGCTCAAAAGCCTGGTGATCAGGTGTTTGGGCAGTGGTTTTCCATCATGTAAGTTACAATGAACGACTGGGATTGCAAGGGCAGCAACTTATCCATTTGCAGCTTTTTCGGCACACTATTTCCTCTCTTTGGCTGCCTCGCAGCCTCAGCCACCCAGGGAATCTGGGGTGAGGCCATCTGGAATCCCCGTAAGTAGAATCCTCCAGAAATTCCTCCTGTACTTCATCCTTACTAACTCTGCATTCAAGCCTTGATCTGCCAACAGTGGCTCGACAGGGACTACTCATCCGGTTCAAGAGCTGCGGCATTCTTTGCTGGTCTGGGCCTTGTAATGTGCCAGATTGCGATCAACGTGGTCGACAACGCATATAGTGCTGGTATGGATCTTGCCGGCCTCGTCAGCTCCTATATCAACATCAGGCGAGGTGCTTTTATTGCTCTAGTCTTGAGCGTTGCCATGTGTCCGTGGGAGCTTCTTTCTTCAGCCAGCGTCTTCATCTCCGTCCTGTCCGCTTACAGTGTTTTTCTTGGGCCGATCATTGGCATTCAAGTCTGCGATTACTGGCTGATCCGTTCCCGTCGCATCAAGCTGTCCGATCTCTATAATCCTGGCCCTACCAGCATCTACTATTTTAGCCATGGCTTCAACCCCAGAAGCTTCATTGCTTGGTTCCTTGGCTTTGCAACTCAACTGCCTGGATTTGCTGCTGGTGTGACCCCAGACAAAGTCAAGGTTGGTGAGGCTTGGCATGAACTGTTTTATCTTGCATTCCCTCTCGGATTTGCCATCTCATTTACCGTGCATTACGTTATTAATCGTGTGTTTCCGCCGCCTGGTTTGGGACTCGTCGATGACATTGACTACTTCGGGTCCTTTACTGAGGATGAAGCCATCAAGCTAGGTATGGGCCTAGGATCGGAGGAAAGTGAGAAAGACACTGTGATTCAAGGTGTTCCTGTCCAAATGAAGAGTTGATTGTATATAAATCCAACTTTCTTATAATACTAGAACTCTACTAATGAGGTGATGGTATATGATGGTTTTTGTTCGATGTACCGAGAAACAAGGAGCGGTCGATAATCAGACCCAGATCTGATTGCCGAAACTGTGGATGTGATGATCACTTAATTGATAGTTAAAGCTATCATATCTCAACAAGACATATCAAGTCACAATATGTTCTCTTCGGCCAAGTCCAATACTTCGTATTAGCTGACACAAGATACAAGTAGATCCCAACACAGCTATGCTGAGTGGCCATGATTTGGGGGGGTATATAAGATGTACAAATTTATCCCGAAAAGAAAGCAACTATAGAAAGCAAAGCTAAACATCTAAATAAATAACATTGCCGCTTCAAGACTCTTGTTAATTAACACCCATCGCGTCCCGGATTTTCGCACAAAGAGCCGATGCAATTGGCTCCCTCATCATAGTGAAGTGGTTGGCATTCTCAATCGCCAGTGTGCTGATGTTGCTGGGGCCGATGAACTCATCCCACCCATTAGGCCCAAAGTCCTCCCTGTTATTCAACAGCCAGTTCATTCCCCGAGGATCGTCAGGTTGCGCCTCTGGGCGGGGATCATCGGGGTTCTTACACACGCCGTCCGCAGCCCAGATGATGGTCGTCTTGGGCGCCATGCCATGCTCGAATGGCTCAGGCACGTACCTATCCAAGGCCTCGATAAAGACACAGAAGTGCTGGAAGAGCCAGTCAGGCGGCGCTTGAGCTTCCTCGCCCATCTCGAAAGCGCCAAAGATGCCAGACTTTTCGAGGAAGTCGTACATACGCTTTGGCAGCTTTCCGAGACCAACGGGGTTGGGGGAGTCGATCAGGATGAGGCTCTCGACTACTTCTCCCTCTGACACAAGCTGTCGAGCGGCGTCAAAAGCGGAGACACCTCCTGCTGACCAACCCGCAAGGTGGTAGGGGCCTTGAGGTTGGCGTCGACGCACTTCGTTCAAGTACGAACCTGTGATGTCCTGGAGAGCACAGTTGAATTCGTGCGGCTTGGTTAGATAAGGACTGTTCAGTCCAATGACTCTCATGTCTGGGGAAATGGACGGGAGGGTGACATAAGAAGTTGCCGAGCCAGCTCCGTCGGGGAATAGGAAGAGTGTTCGGGAGCAGTGCTTGGTGCCCTGCAAGATTGTAGATGTTGAGCGAGGGATTTCAGCCACGATAGGCTTGACCTCTTCAACGGTATCATCTCCATGGTCACTGGGGGATGTAGAAGCGGCGCTGGACGCAGAACTCTCGGCCTCAGAGTTTGAGCTTGAGAAGTCTTGGTCGTTGGCACCAAGGAACGACTTAAGATCCTGGACGGTTGAGAACTCGTAGAACTGCGCCGCGGGTATGTCCAGATCGAGTTCCTCTCGGAAGTTGCCCAGAATAGTCAACGACATGAGTGAATCGACTCCCAGGTCAGCCAAGAGAGTAGAGTCAGTGAGCTGAGACATGTCAACACCAATCTCGTCGGCAATGATCTCAAGTGCCTTCTGAACAAGCCCAGAAGCAGAGCTAACAGGCGACTCTGTTGGCTCAGGAGGTGATGTCGAGCCGACGCTATGGTTGGTGGTAGATGGGGGAGTCAGAACTGCGTGGCTGACCGGCGCAGAAGCAACATGTTTGACAGCAGACTTGGCCTTGGCACCAGAAGGCTTGGGGAGAAGCATCTCCAGTACCTTACGGGCGACCTTCTTGAAGGTGACGCCACCACAAATACCGATGATCTTACCGTCACGAAGGACATGAACATCACCACTGTACGTCGAATCGTCGGAGCCGACCGCCTGCATCTTGACGTATGTCTGGTACTGCACGTCGCACTGGTAGGGCTCGACCAAGCGAAGAGTGCGCCAGCCATGGTTGATGTAGACGTGGTCATCAAGATCCAAGCTGTCGCTGCAGTTCATGATGAAGCCTGTGATGTGACCCAAGCTGTCGCAGCAATACGGGTTGAGCGCAAAGGTCTCCTTGCCAGATGGTATGAAGACCTTACCAGTTCCTTCAAGACCCTCGCTATCGAACCAGACCTGCTCAATGCCTTGGAAAGCAGACCCGTACTGCACCGAGTTGGAGAAGATCTTATACAAAAGGCCACGGCGCATCATGTGAGCAGAACCATCACTGGCACCTTGGACAAGATGTTTGATGCCTCTCTGGATGAGATAAGCATGGCTCTGCCAGCTCTCACGGTGAGAACTTGGGTTCTCGACTACTACATCGCAGACTGCGTGGAGAGTGGTCTGCTTCCCACTTGCATTTACGCTGAAGATGCGAACTGAGCCGTACATAGTGGTCCAGTCCATATCGAGCGATGCTCGGAACAGCTGAGGGCCAGTCTCACCCACGATGAGAGCTTTCTCGACAGCCATGTTGTTGATGGAGGCTAGGTTGGTCTGCGTGTCAAGGCCGTGGTTCTCAATGAGGTGTTTGGCGAGGGTAAATGCGATATCGGCGAAGAGAGTCTGCAAATTATAAAGTCAGTGATGGAACCCAGAAGTACAAAAGAAAGAGTACTTACCGAAGGAGCCATAGTCAAACCGTTGACGCGATGGTTTTGCGCAATGGTCAAGAGAGACGGGTCATGCATATCAGACTCAACTGTGATAGAGCTTCTCTTGTCGCCATGAACCTGCTCAATGACATTGTGAACAGAATCACTGAGCCGCAGCGCCCTCGCCTGCGCAGGTACACCAACAGCAGTGTTCTCAACAGGAACATCACCCTTGGTAAGACACCAGCTGTACTTGTACTGCATCCAGTAGTTCGCGAGCTGCCAGCTATACTTGGGGAGCTGAAGGACATTGCGAGATGAAGCAAAGTCACGATGGTACTCGTCCCAGTTGACAGAGAAGCCAGCGAGATGCAATGCGCAAAGAGAGTCCGCAAGGGTCTTGAAGTGGTCCTCCTTGCGGCGGAGAGAAGCAAGGCATCGGAACTCCTGGCCGATGATTGACTTGACCATTCGCGTGAGGATAGGGTGTGCTCCAATCTCGATGCACATTCCAGTTCGGTCCATGATGCCTTGCGCTTCAGCCATCTTGATAGCACCAAGGAAGTCAACCGTTTCACGGCAATGACGCCTGATGTACTGAGGACCGAGTGTGTCAACAGTGAGTAGCGTGCGCAGAAGAGGCGAGACAATGGGGATTTTGGGCTCGTGGAACTCAACTTGAGAAGCTAACTCTTCAAGATCGTCGAGAATGGGATCGACCTGAGACGAGTGAAAGGCAAAGGGAATCTCCAACTTGTGAAGCTTGTAACCAGCCTGGGTCAACTTCCCACAGAGCAATTCGATATCCGCGTTGGGACCACTGAGGACAGTGTCCTCGGTTCCATTGATACAAGCAATCTCAACCTTCAAGTCGGAGGAAATCTGCTGCCTCAGGTCATCCGCCGCCGCTTTGACAGCGACCATGCCGTGGGTGTAAGCAGTACATTTCTTGTCAAGAAGCGCTGCCCTGTGTCCGCAGAGAAAGATGGCATCATTGACGCTGAGAACTCCGGCGATCTGGAGAGCAGCATACTCACCCAGGCTGTGTCCAATAACGTACTGAGGAGTGATGCCAAGACTAATCCAGAAACGGGCCAGCGCGATCTGGATGATGCACGTTCCAAGCTGCACGACAACCGCAGAGAGATCCTCAACGGGAGTTGTGCCGTGAATGAGGGGCAGAACTGATGGGAGGCCCTGGAGAGTTGCAATGGAGTCGAGTTGGTGAATGTCCGATCGGAAGGAGGAGAAGCTCTTGTAGTACCCGTTGGCCATGGCAGTCTCCTGCGCTCCCTGTCCAGTGAAGAGGAATCCGACCTTGGGTGACACAGCAGGAATACCCTTGACCTGGCCAGCAGAGGCCGCTGCAGTAAGAAGAGACTTCCTCAAGTCTTCTAGGCTGTTGGTGGCAAACGCAACCCGTCGACTGTGGTGCACACGTCGCGCCGTAGTGGTGTACGAGAGCTGAGAAAGAAGCTCACCCTCCGGAGCCCAAGAGTTGGCGATGAAAGCTTCCAGGGCCTTCAAGTTCTCCTCAAGAGCCTTGATAGACCGCGCTGAAACAGCCACGACATGCTCAGTACGAGCATCTCCATCATGATGATGTGCTGGATGAACAGCAGGGCCATCCTCGAGCAGCAAGGACGTATTTCCACCAGCAGCCGAGAAGTTGTTCACCAACACTCTCCGCTTACCACCCTCAGCTCGAGACCAGTCCACACTGTCCTTCAGAGCGATGCGCACACCACGATGATCCAAGTCTTTGGGGAAACCCTGGTTGATCTTGGTCTTGATGCCGCAATGGGGAGGGATCGTGTTCTTCTGCATCATGAGTAGCACCTTGATGATGGCGAGGACTCCAGAGGCAGATTCAGCGTGTCCGACGTTGGCTTTGACTGAGCCGAGATACAAGCTCTTGTCTCGTGGACGGCTGTGATCGAAGGCGAATGAGTTGAGGACTGAGCGCATCTCAACTGCATCGCCGGCCTGGGTCCCTGTGCCGTGCATCTCGACGTAGCTAACATCGTGAGGGTGAATACCGGTCTCGTTTAGGAGCTTCTTGAAGAGATACTCCTGGGCGTCTGCAAGAGGACGGGTGATAGAGACAGACTCTGCTGAGTGGTTGGTGTGAGCTCCCAGGATGACTCCAAAGATGGGGTCACTGTCTGCAATGGCATCTGGTAGGCGCTTGAGAATCAGGGTGCCGATTCCATCAGCGCGGCAGTAACCGTCTGCACCGTCGTCAAAGGCTTTACAGTTGCCAGTACGAGAAAGGAAATGCCCCCGATCGAGGCCTGCAAAGTTGTCAGGGTTCGTCATGACATTAGTCCCACCAGCAATCGCAGTATCACAATCCCTGTTCTTCAACGAAGTAATCGCGAGGTTGATAGCAGCAAGACTCGAAGAGCAAGCAGTGTCAACAGCGATACTCGGGCCCGTGAACTTGAAGAAGTAGTTGACTCTGCCAGGAATAAAGGCGCGGTTGGCTCCAGGAATGTAGTAAGTATCAACATCCTGCGAAGAATTCACCTCACCCCAGTCGTTGCTCGTAGTGCCGTAGTAAACGCCCACGCGGTTCCGCTGGGTTGAGGGAGTTCGGTCAGGCACGACTCCAGCCATCTCTAGGGCTTCGTAAGCTGTGAGTAGGGCGAGGCGCTGTGCTGGATCGGTCTGCATGGCTTCCTTGGGCGACATGTGGAAGAACTGGGTGTCGAAGTAGCCTGCGGACTTTAGCCAGCAGCCGTACTGGACTTGGCTAGTGTTCTTGCGCTGGCCAGTGGGATCATAGTGGTCGCGAGCAAAGCGCTCTTCGGGCACTGGTTTGTGGACGTCGAGACCTCTGATGAGAAGATCCCAGAACTCCTCGAGGTTGTCGGCTTCGGGAAATCGTCCGCTGAAACCGATGATGGCGATCTTGTTCTCGTCGCCGGGAGCAACATGGGGTTCTGCTCGATCTTTGGTCAGGCTCTCCAGGGTTGGTCCAATTCGTGCTGTGGCTCCTCGCTTGGCCAGCCAGTCAGCGATACTGCAAACAGTGGTTTGGGCATTGACCGGTATCAATGTAGCGTCAGTTCCAGAAACGGTTTCGAGCAGAGCATCGGTGACGAGATCCATGCGGATTTGCTGGGACAGCGCGCTGCTCAAGACGTCTTTAAGAAGGCCTCCAAAGGACAGCTGGTCTAAGCGAGATCCTGAGGCGCAGGAGATGATGGGAATGAGCATCTTGTTATCTAGGAACTCAACGCCTTCGAGGATTGATGCGAGGGCATGTTCGAGGCTGGACTCTGAGTATGCTGAAGAGTTATGGTAGGGACCATAAATAGGAGCCGGATATAACCTCTTCCCAGAAAAAGCATCGCAAGCCTTCAGTGAGTCGAGGATCGCTGGAGGGCCGCTGACTGTTGTGAAGCCAGGACCAATGGCGCTGATGTAGGGATGCATGCTGAATGTAAGATTCTGGAACCATGATGAATTTTACTCGAATTTGCAATTTTGGAGCTATTGAACTTACTTTGTCCTTGGAGAATTCTTGTAGAGCCTCTGAAACAAGCTTCTCCTGATTCGAAGACAAGATCATAGACCAGCTTGAAGGTGTCGAGTAACCAAGGGCTTCGGCTCTTCTACGGACGTGCATTCCAAGTCGGAAGGTAATCGTAGCAGCCTCAACGCCCAATTTCGAGATCTCAAAAACATCTTTCGCGCAGCTGACAGCCGCTGCTGCAATGCTACCGGTGCAGATACCAAGTAGAAAAGACGGCGATGCCGATGAATGGAGTTTATCTGAACGGGCCAGATAGCTTGTAACAGTCAGCAAAATAGGCTTCTGCGTTCTCATCTCGGACTCACTCAATGTAGTATCCAATCTCATAGATGCACACAAAAGCACTATCCAGCGCCGTATGAGGCTCGCTCCTCCGAACGCCCTCCAAGAGTAAACTCAAACTCTCCGCCTCGGGAATCGATTTTCTCTCTATAGACGAGAGCGAAACAATCTCACGCCGAACAGCTAGGAACGCCTCGCAAAGAAAAGAAGTCAAAAGCGCATTGTCTTTCACGCGTACAAGAGCCTGTAGCTTGTCAAGAACAGGCGTGCTCTGATCGCCAAAGACATATACATCTGCTGAGGACGCCATCGTGAAGAATGGCTAGAAAATCGCTGTTGAAAGCAGTAATAGGAGTGCAGTGTTCGTTGTCTTGTCGCTTTTGCTGCCAAGACATGTCTGGCTTATACCAGAGAGAAGTGCACCTGCATGATCCTTTTTGGTAATTCGTAAGGGACAGGCTAATGCAGTGCTGGTGTTGGGTCCGCGCTTTTGCGAAAATGTCCGTAGTGGCTGGCGTCGGTGGGCCAGAGTCAGCATAGCGTTGAATTACGCCACGCAGGGTCAGATCAGAGATGAGCTCCGAAGAGGTCCGAATCCTTATCTGACAGGGAAAGCTGAAACTGGCAGGGTGACGTAGTGTGTGCCGTGAACCGAAGACGAATGAGATCAAGAGAAGAGTCACGGAGGAGATGCACTAATGTCTTGATCCCATCTGGGCTATACCCAGGTCGTGACTTGAAACTCGGCACTTCAATCGCATCACTATCAATGTTCTCCCGCTACTGTAACAGTCAGATATTTTGTAATCTTATGCCCTAGTCTGTAGAGTTGAACCTGGTCTCAGTAGGAATTTGTGACTAAGTTGAACGACCATGTCCAAGTCCCCAAGGGAGCTCGTACGTCAGTTGATAGTGTAGATTATCAAGAGTCTTATGTTCCTACTGGCTGGTCGTCTTTCATGATGTGCACTAAATCATTGGAGAAGTTAATGAGCAACACTTGGCTTTGAATTGACATCGAGCAATACTACCGGGGCACTATTCTAAGAACCAACTTCAACGACTCCGGTTGCTGCCTGCACTGGATTCCGAAGGTCTGCAAACTCATTCCGCTGCTCTGGCTCTTGGATACCAGCAGCCTTCTTACTCTCCTTCTCTTCCGCCTCCTTAACCTCCTTGGCTACCTTCTGACGTCTCACCATCTCTGCCTGCGCCTCCCTAACAGCCTTGTTATAAAGATGTCCTCTAGCCGTAAGCTCAGCATCCTCCAGGTGCGGCGCAGCAGAGAGCGCCATGAATGCACGCAAAAGCCAGTCCTCGTTGCTAAGCTTCAACATGTCCTTGACAAGAGTGGTTGCAGGTCCTGGGGTGCACAAAAGCGCTTTGCCAACCATCTGGGATCTCTCCAGGGCCGTTGTAGCTGGCTGTGCGCGCTCTTGGGCATAGCTTGCGAGTATGGACTTTACAGCCTCGCTAGATAGCTTCTCACCAGGCTGGCAAGCCTTTCGTGCTGCCATGAGCTTGTTGACGAAGACGGCGCAGGACTCGATGGCTTGGTTGGCACCTTGTCCACCAGCTGGGGTAGTCTTGCAAGCTGCGTCGCCAACAATGACAGCGCGATCGGTGTGCCATCCCTTCGCGACACCTTCCTCAACGCCAATCTTGACTGCTACTACGCTGTTTTTGTAGATCTCTCCAAACTTGAGCTTTGGGGTGACCTGCGTATGAGCAACGCTTAGGCAGAGAGCTTCCGCTTCCGCTTCAGTGTATCGTGGGGCCTGAGACAGCGGGACGTTCTGGTCGAGATTCTCAAACACGAACCAGAATACAATTCCGTCTTTGCCCGTGAAGCCAATGACTGTTTGGTTCTCTCGGTAGACGGCGAAGCGTTCACCGGGCGCGATGCCTTCAGTAGGCGCTGACATGCCATAGACTGTGGAACAGGCAACGCTGATGTCTGGTCATAAGTTAGTACAAGTTCACGATGATTAGCTTGACGCATAACTCACAGTCATCAGCAGTCAATGCTTCAGGAAGCTTTGAGTCAATGTGTGTGCGGACAGCGCTTCGCACGCCATCGGCACCAACAACAATGTCTGCAGTAAGAGACAGGCCGTCGGTTGTTGTCACAGTGACATGGTCCTCGCTCTCATCAATTGAAGCTACACGTGCTGAAGTTCTGACACGTTCTGTGCGCTGAATGTGACGAACCATGATGGGCATCAGCTTGCGACGCTCAATAAACGCAACAGGATATCCGATCCTAACACGTACCCTGTTAGCCAACAGTCAAGATAAACAGAGTTCATTTTACTAACTTTTCACGATATTGGCCCATAGCGTCAGAGTCATTCATCAAGTTGCCCTCGCTGTCATAAGAGAACCACTTCTCAAGTGGTATAGTAGCCTCCTCAATATCCTCCACGAGACCGAGCTGGTCGAGGATACGCAGTCCATTTGGCTGCAGACCAATGCCAGCGCCTCTGTCAGACTCAAGAGTGTCACGTCCCTCGAGGAGGAAATAGCTGATGCCGAGCTTCTCGAACATGAGTGCGAGAGTGACTCCAGCGATTCCTCCTCCAGCGATGATGACCTCATAATGCTGGGTGGGTTTGGCCATGGTGATAGTGAGATGGAATAGAATATGCTCTAAATTAGAATTATCTCGATTTACTATCTTTCACATGGGATGGATCAAGCTGCCGTGTCCTTTAGGGTGATCTTGTTTATTTGAGTAGGCAGCGCCTCACTAGTGTAGCTTGTGCGTAAGCACCGGCCGAAGATATCCGAATTTCGAAAGTCGCCTCATCCGCGCATGTTGAAACACGTATAGATCGGAGGACTTCGGACTTCCAAAATAGGTAGGCCTGAACTGCCTGCACATTTATTATTACAGTTGCATTCAAATGGCACCACTTTATAGACTTGATAAGCCTCTATTGATTTCCATCTTCTCAGCATCATCTCAGCAACAGCAATTCAACATTATCTTCCTTGTCTGACATTTCCCACTTACATCGCCCAACATGGTTTCCAGCGGCATTTCTAACGGTACTAATGGTACTAACGGTACTAATGGCACCAATGGCGTCAACGGGCATGCCGCTCTGTCGCCCCTGGAGGTCTTGGTCCAAGATCTCAACAAGAACGCCACCACGTTGAACGGGTACCTCCGAGCCAACAAGCTCCCCGAGCCTAGCTTCGAGCGGGATGCACCCATTATCAACTTATCTCCTGATGCACCTGAAGAAGCTCAGGTTGCTAAGGAGAAGCTTCTTGATAGTGCGTTGCAAATCTTCCAGCTTGTCTCTGGTCCTGGCGAGTATTTGCAGAATGTCATCACAGGTGTAAGTACCCTACCATACACGTTTTCTCTAGCTTTTAATGACCGTTTTAGTACCATTACATGGAGATCCTCCGATGGATGAGCCACTTCAAGATCTTTGAGCTCGTACCCCTGGAGGGCATGATCTCATATACAGAACTGGCCTCCAAGGCTGGTGTATCTGAACTACGACTCAAGACCCTCGCTCGCATGGGCATGACGAACCATCTCTTTGCCGAGCCTGAGCATGGCTTCGTCGCTCACTCGGCTACCTCAGCTGCTTTGGTGACCAACACTAGGTTCTCTGACCAGAGAGTCTGGATGACCAGCATCATTGCCCCAGTTATTGCGTCTATGGTCACTGCTCATGAGAGATGGCCTGATAGCACAGCTCCCAACAAGGCAGCTTTCAATGCTGCGTTCAACACTGACCTTCGCATGTATGAGTACATTGCCAAGCAGCCTGATGTTTACAAGCTATTTGGTCGTGTCATGGATGCGATTGCCACCAGCCCCAAGAGTGACTTGAAACATCTCGTTAGTGGCTTTGACTGGGCGGGACTTGGTAAAGCCAACGTTGTTGATGTAAGTCGGTCTCAAGCTTGTGATTATACAGTATCTAATGTATCTCATGTAAGATTGGAGGCAACATCGGACATAGCTGCGTGAAGCTGGCCGAGGCCTTCCCCGATCTCAGCTTTATCATCCAAGACATCCCCCACGTCGTCGAAGAAGGCGCCAAGGTAATTAAGGAAAACAACGAGGCCAGCATCGCCGACCGCATCCAATTCCAAGAATACGACTTCTTCCAGAAGCAACCAGTCGTCGGCGCCGATGTGTACCTCCTGCGCCAGATCTTCCACAACTGGGACTTTGAAAACTCTGTCAAGATCCTCAAGAACACGGTTGAGTCTATGGGTCAGAACTCGCACGTGTTGATCATGGACTTTGTGGTCCCTGAGCCTGGCACTGTCTCGTCAGTGAATGAGCGGGTTCTTCGATCTCGCGACGTGGGCATGATGCAGTTGTTTAATTCGCTTGAGCGAGACCTCGAGAGCTGGCAGGCGATTCTGGAGGCGGTGGACTCGAGGCTTAAGATTAATGCTGTCAACACGCCTTATGGTAGCTTCATGTCTGTTATTGATGTTGTTCTAGGGTAGGGGGATCAATAGATTTGTATACGACTTTAGTTATTTGATCCAGAATAGAAATACGATAAACTGATTCAATTTTCTCATCCTTATTATTTCTTGCATTTTTATCTATATATTCACGTTATGCCTTTTGTCTACTTGATGTTGTTACTATTAACGAGACTCGCCAAGGTAAACTGATACACCGAGTCAGATGCTCTCAATCATGCAGCCTTGAAGGATCGCGCTGTCAACATTAGTAGATAACTTGTGCATTAGTATCTGTACGCTAAAAAGCTTGAGTTTATTATCATCTAGACTTAATTGACTGACAGGTTGTCCCACAATCGCATGAACTGACACTCTGTGGCAAGCAGGGATTGCCATGTTCAGATGCTTCGATCGCCAAGACGAAGTGTTACCAAATTTGGACATGACAGATTCCAGGGGTTGATCAGAGTCAACCAATCGCGAGCCGTATTTATGCGAGTATGCGAGATAGCGACGCTCCACCCGCGTCTTCGGGCTGGTTATCCGAGACTTGAGCGACGTAAAGATCGCCGAGGATGACGCTGAAGTTCGGAATTGTAAGCGATTACAGGCGGACATCTTCGGAGCTCCAATGTGAGTACATAAATGCTGATACGTCAACACGCTCTGTTTCACCGAACCAAGTCTAAGCTGCCCTACTATTCTACCCCTTCACTGACACTCCATCCCTGCTTGTCTCACTCTGCATCGCACCATGCCATCTCCACATTTCTCCAAGGTCCTCGTCTTTGGTGCCACTGGCGAAGTTGGCTCCGCCGTCGCACTCGAGGCCCACGCTCTCGGCGCCCACGTCTCCATCGCCCTACGTGACACCTCCAAGCAGAACGAGTGGATCTCGCCCGAGCATGAGCGCGCCGCAGACCTGCAGCGCATCAGTGCCGACCTAACCGATCTCGACTCCGTGAAGCGGGCCGTGCATGACACAGGCGCCCAGGCTGCCTTCATCTACGCCGTGCGCTCCAAGGACGCGCTGCGTGGTGCCATCACCGCCCTGCGCGACGCTGGCATCCAGTACGTCGTGTTCCTGTCAACCAGTCAGGTCAGGACCGCGGGCGCCACAAAGGGTGACATTCGCTCCATCAAGGCTGACCACTTTATCCCGTGGCAGCATGCGCAGGTTGAGATTGCGCTTGAGGAGCTCGGGGTGCCACATGCAGCGGTACGGGCCGGCTTCTTTGCAAGCAACCCACTGCGAATCTACCTTGATCGATCTTCGGAGCCTAAACAAGTCAATCTGCTAGCTCCGGAAGTGCCGCACGACCCCATTGACCCGAAGGATATTGGGCGTGCGGCTGCAGCCGTGCTAGTCAACCCGCGGCTGTACACGAGTGGCTATCAGGGGGACCCCAAGAAGGATGTCGTTTATCTCAGCGGGCCAGCTTTGCTCTCGCAGACTGAGCAGTGGGAGATCATCAACAGAGAGCTCGTCGCTGCTGGTAAGCCTGAGGTCAAGGTCAATCACATCACGGTCGAGCAGTACCTTGAGAATCTGGCCAAGCTTCATGTTCCTGACGTGGTAGCCAAGTCTCTCGCCAAGTCCATGGTAGAGACGAGGGCACTGTATGCTCCTGAGGATTACGAGAAGTCGCGGGGTAATGTCGAACTCTTGACAGGCCGTGAGGCTACATCATTTGATGACTTTGTTAAGAGAGAGATACCAAGATACTTTAACTAAATTCTGACTGTACGAGCATTGTTTTTCAAGATATAGATACAATGTTATCTCCATTGCATATAGAATAGCTCTCAACTTAATAGAAACCTCTTATTTATATGCTTGTATCTTGCAGTAGCCTGCCTCTCTACGAGAAGTTATTATGTTGTGCGTTAAACCCGAGAATCCAACACTAGTCCCCATCAAGTAATCCAATCAATCAATTGAATCTCGGTGGCCCAAGATCAAACCCCGCCAGAGATGAAGCCCCGTGCTCAGCATCAACCCAAGGCCACTCCGGAATCATATCCATGAATGGACCTAGAGTTTCGGTACCTAGTACTCTCTGTAGCGCATCTGACTGGCCACTGCTGTCAAGTGGCACTGCTGCCATGCTGGGCATTGATGCCTCTGACGCTGATATAGAAGTCGGTGTCTGCTGCAGCGGTCCATACCAGTTGTTAGAGTACGCTGGTGTTGGGTACTGCGAGAAAAGCCCCGGTGAAGGAGAGTATAAGACAGGATCGCGCCTTTGAACCTTGCGGCCAGCGTTTGACGTCCGTCCAGGAGTTGTCTGCTGCATCTCTTTGACATAACGAGCCTTGGCCATGAGCCGCTTTATAGGTCTCCACAAAGCAAGGCGAGTCTCATCTTGTCTGCTCTCATCGACCTTCCATCCCTCGTACACTGTGGTTACACAGTCCCATGCCTGGTCACATTGTGTTGATTGAGGTCGAGCGCATAGCTCAGAGAGCACAAATGCCATGGCGCCCCATTGAATATGAGTCTTGGAGTACCATGTGAACTGTATGATTTCTTTGCTCGTGAGAAGCATGCCTGACACTTCTAGTATCTTGATTGAAGTTTGGAAGAGCTCATCGCGCACCTTGTTTTCTAGCTGGCCTGCGGTGTTGGGAGTGGGAGGGTATTGGGCACTTGTGTTTCTGCCATCAACTTCCTTCTCGCGTGACACGACCGAGTACTGCGTTATGAGCCAGAACCTTCCAAGGATGATCTGTGCCACTGCTGAGGAGAGAAGTTGAAATGGCACAGAAGTATCACAGATGGGTAGGTATTTATCCCGCAACCGAGACTCCAATTCCTGGATCAGAGTCTTGGGAGAATCAGAGGTGTCATCGGCCCTTGGGGTACCTGCATCGTCTGTGGCTTTGTTCTGCTTGTGTCTCATGCGGCCCAGCTTCAGACCTGTCTGTATGGCCTCACACCTGACCAGCGTGAGCGTCATGTCAGTCGCATGGTCCCATCTTTCAGCTGGAGGCTCTACCATTTCAGGTGACAAGTCAACATCGTTGATGTGCAACGGGGGGTTGGTATCTGTAATGAACCCCTGCGCAATAGGTTCATTGCAGTGATATTCTGATGAGCGACTATCAATGATGCAGATCTGCCACCATATGCGGCGGCGCAGCTCAGTCTCAAAGGGTTTTAGTCCGAATATGGTACCGTCGCGATGGAGACCCATGGTCCTTGCGATATGGAAGACCAGCGACGTGAGTGCCCATGCAGCACGTGAGTCGTCTTCATTCGGTAGAGCAGACAAGAAAAGCACCGCGGCTTGCAGCATGGTCATGCTCTGAGTGCTGAGGAGGTTACCTTGAGCGAGAGCCTGTTCCACTGCAAACCGATATCTTTCCAGGGCAGCGTCACGAGTCTCGTCCAGAATATTCAGACATTGCTCCGGGTTGAGACTGATGACAGCTGAGTAATGAATAGTGAATAGCAGTGTCTCAGTATGCTTGTCGACTGTGCCAAGAGATGCGATGGCATCCCAGTAGATTCTTGTCAAGGTCGGCATGTGAAATATGCGGACCAGCGGCGCGACATTCTCACTGAATGCGGCAAAGAGCGTGACAGCTTGTTGTAGTGAGGGATGGTAATGGTACAGAGGAGAAGCAATTGCACGATAGCCAAAGATGGCAGCATTGAGACCCAGCTGGGGAGATGATGGTGAAGTAGCGGCGGTGGTGGCGGATGAAGCAATGGAAGGTTCGTAGCCAGCATCTTCACTAGCAGGCTCAAACAGAAGATCACGAAGTTCTTCAACCTACAGATAACATCAGCCATGAGAAAAGGATAGCAAGAAATAAGGGAGGGAGGGACTTACCTCATTGGATAAAGTGACCCATAAGGCGTTGTTCACGTAGTAGCTCTTTGACTCATCGACTTTGAGACGACTAAAGTCCTGCTCAAATGATTGACCCTCACTGTCTTGCGCAGTCTGTGGGGTATCCTGGTTCTCTCTGGCTATGCAACTGTTAGATAAAGTCTGTGGTGATTGAGTAAATGGGCGCATTTCACGTACCAGCTGCGCCGAACTGTCCAATGATGTTCTCAAGGCGTGATAAACGTTCTGATAGTTGCGGCGCAAGGCTGCGTTTCGGCCTCTTGGGTGCCCTGCCTCGACCGGGAGGATAGATGCAATTGACTTCGGACCTTGTACAATTAGAGCATTTGGGGAATTGACGGTCGCATTTGACTCTGCGTTGGCGACAGTGGATGCAGGTCCGCACTTGGACGTGCGACTGAGCCAAGCCTGGCATGGAGAGATTTCCCAGAGAGTCCATTTTTGGGAGCGTCAATGAGAGATGATTACCCTAGAGGACCTGGGACTTGGTGGCTTGGCAATCAGAATTACAGAATGAATGAACAAACGTAGAGCGATGCCGCGTAGAACGTCGCAGAGGACTCAAGCAAGATCGGGCGAGTGAGGCAGCGGACAATTGTGCGAGATGATGCCCCGCAGATCGTGCTCAGCGCTGCTATTGGTCCGGCAGTCGCATAACTTATGCGAGATGCGCGAGCGAGCGAGAGAGCGAAAACACCCGCGAAATTGGCCATTGCGAGTGTCAAGAAAAAACACATGATGCTAGCGCTGAGGGAAAACATGATAAAGGCCTGTCAAGAAATCCGCAAAAGGATTCTCTCCCACAGAAACACAATCTCCAGACAAGGACTCTGCCTTATCTTGACGCGTTACAGCACAACGTGTCTGATCTGACCTAGACTTAGGACTTGCATCCCGCCAAATCACGGAGACACATTAGCTCCACCGCCGGATGATCTGACAGCATGATGAACGAAGAAGAGTCCAACATGGGTGTCGCCAAGGAGGAGGAGGCCCAATTGGGCGATATAGTCGACTTCGAGGGAGACTCGGACGTGCTCAACCCCCAGAACTGGCCCATGGGGAAAAAGGTCTACACGACAGCCCTGTGGGCCCTGACCACCTGCTGGATCACCTTTGCCTCTGCCATCTACTCGGCCGGCACAGCAGAGATCAGCCAGGAGTTCCATGTGTCGTACGAGGTCGCCAACGCCGGCACCAGTCTGCTCATTTTTGGCTTCGCCCTTGGACCCATGCTGTGGGCGCCTCTATGCGAGGTATACGGCCGGAAATGGCCTGCTCTCGCTGTAAGGAGCCCCATCCCTGCTGTCACCGTTGCCTGCATGGTTACAGCAACTCGCTAACCTCCCTAGCCCTATTTCATTAGCGCAGCCTTCGCCTTCGGCACTGCGACCGCCAAGGATATCCAGACAATCCTAATAACAAGGTTCTTTGCAGGCGTCTTCGGCAGCTCCCCCATCTCCATCACGGGCGGCTCCATCGTCGACATCTGGACCCCGCGCCAGCGGGGCACTCCCATGGTGTGCTACGGCATCACCATCGCTGCCGCGCCGACCCTGGGGCCTATTATCGGCGGCGCCTTTATCGCGAGTGGCTGCGGTTGGCGCTGGACCGAGTATCTGACGGGCATCATCATGATGGCCCAGTTCGTCCTCGACGCCCTGTGGTTGGACGAGAGCCATGCTGACGTGCTGCTCACCCGCAAGGCCAGCCGCCTCCGTCGGTCTACGGGGAATTTCTCCCTCCACGCTAAGGTATGTGAGATCCGGTCCCGCACGTAATCTTCCCGCTTATGGTGCCCTTCCGTGGCTGATATCTTGGCTGAAACAAAAATCACAGTGGGAGGAGACTAGCCCAACGTTTAAGAGTCTGCTGAGTACCTACCTCGTCCGCCCGTTTCAGATGCTTCTGGATCCAATCTGCCTATTGCTCACGATCTATACCTCTTTCGTCTATGGTAAGCGCTACATATGTCCCCAGTCTAGTTTCGACGTCACCTGCCTGCTGTTACCTTGCCAAACGCTGCTGACTCAGGGACTTTTACCAGCCATCCTTTACGCGAGCCTCGAGAGTTTCGCCCTCGAATACGGCCGGTTCCGAAGATGGGGCCCTGTCGTGAGCCAGCTCCCGTTCCTGTCCCTCCTGATTGGCTGTCTGTTTGCCGCGGCGGCCAACATCTTCAACAACATCTATTACGGAAAGAAGCTCGTCGCCAACAACTTCAAGCCTGTCCCTGAAGCGAGACTTCCACCAATGATGGTGGGTGGATTTGCCTTTTCTGCAGGTCTTTTCCTTTTTGGCTGTAAGTCGCAATTTCTTAGCGGAACCGCCCCGAACCTGCATGCCAGTGGTGATAAAAGAATTGTGGAGATGACTTGCATAGACGACTGACCCGTTATTATCGTCTTTTAGGGACCTCGGTGGAGCACGTCTCGAGCCCGTGGCCATCCATCATCGGCGTCTTCCTTACAGGGGTTGGCTTCACCACCATCTTCCAATCCTCCCTCCAGTATCTCGTCGATACCTTCACTCGCTACAGTGCTAGCGCCATTGCGGCTAATACTTTTGTCCGATCCATGGCTGCAGGTGCTTTCCCTCTCTTTGTATGGCCCATGTATGAAAAGATCGGCATCGATTGGGGCAGCACTATCTTTGCCTGCATTAGCGTGCTTCTGCTGCCAGCTCCCTTCCTCTTTTTCAAATGGGGCTATCGGATCAGGGCCCGTGGCGAATTTAGCAAGCTATCGACCTATTAAGGCTGTTTAGATTAGACAAGCAACCCTGTCGTGGCTCTTTTGGTCCAACATGCATATACCAATCGCAGCCGAGGACATGGTGAGCTGATCTTGGGCGTTGTCTGTTTCGTCATTTATGAGACACCTCTGTGCATGAAATGGTCATCGATACGGGTTTAACAGGTGTCCCCATTATTCCAATGCCACTCATCACCTGCGAGGTACCTTATTTCAGTGGCCTTCTTAGAGATAAACAATTTCACCAGATTGAGTGTGTTTATCTCACCAGATTGAGTTAGAATAGAACCCTTGTAATTTCCGCTTAATATTCACTCTACCCTTCGGCAAACCTTCTCTCCAACGTGATGCTACCGTACCATGACGCTGACTCGCTGCCAAACACGTGCTGCGTGACGATAAGATACCGTATTACGTGTTCTGATCCTGAATACGATATACCTTGTTTATCGTACTCTCAACCACACTGGCCAACCTGCCATGTCAAGCCTAGCCGAAACCTTAAGGGTATAGATGGTTGCATCCAGCATAAGCAAAGCTGAAGCTGCATATACGCGGCGTGTCAGAAACCACCACGCTCAAGAAACCACTCAGCACTGCGGCATGGATGCTGACTAGTGGCGCAGTGGTGAGAGACGCAAGGCGACGGCAACTCGGCAGTCAAGACCACCCAGCTCTGTACGCTGCCTGGGCGAGGTAATCTGATTATAAGACTCGCAAGCCTTAGTTGGGCCAATGTCCCGATTCATCTGATCTGCTGCCTCGGTACAGTATCGAGTCAGCCAACTGCACTGGCTCCCCGTTCCAAAGCCTTGGCACTCTACCGTGACTCTCACCAAGGACACACCCTTCTCTCTACTGCCCAGTCGCTAGGTCAACCCTGTCTGCTCTCCCCCCAGACCAGACCAAAACACCATGCCTCCGTATAACTTCCCCTCCGTGCGAGCTTCATGTGATCGCTGCCGATTCCACAAGCTCAAATGCATCGTCGATGCACAAGACAAAGCCGTCCAGCAAAAATGCGCCCGCTGTATCAGGGCCAAGGTTGAGTGCGTGTATAGCCAACGAGCCCGCCCAAAGCGCCAGAAGAACCTCGAGTCAGAGGGCAGCTCCGGCGAGGGAGAAATGGGGCCTCTGACTCCACCAAATGGCGCTGGCGAAGAGGCGAGCTTTGACAATTTCGACTCGTCTTATACAGGCTCGCCAGATATCTGGGCCATGCTGAACACTTCGGATTTTGGAGTCCAGTTAGACGAGTCAGCAATGTCATTCGGCAGCTTCGCACAGACATCGTCAGGCGTAGCATCTGCGAGCACGAGTGGGCTGCATGTTGGCTCCGTGCTTGACGTAGTACCGAACCAGATTCTTGGGAACGGACTTGTCACTGAGCCCACTACGCCAAGGTTCGAGCAAAACCCCGCGTTAGACTCATCTGCGAGAATAACGCCCTTCATGCACGACTGCAAGCAGTCCCAGACCAACGGGAGCATCGACATTGATGGGGCTTCGCCAATCACTCGACTGTCAAATCTCATGGCCGATATTTACCGGACGTTGGCTATTCTCACGGGAAGCTCACATGCCACTAAGTATCCCAGCTTCAACCTGAGCGAATATCCTATTGGCACCGTTTTGCATCTTGCTTGTACTCTGGTAGAGATCGTCCCTCAAGTCACAAGCTCATTTCACACAGCCTCAGCATTCACCCAAGACATGACTGGAGTGTCGAGGCGCGACTCGACATCCTCGGTTTCTCCCTTCAACAGCTACAGCTACTACGCAGACCTCCAATCCATCACACCCCCGTCCTCCACAGCATCTCCCAGCCTCAAAGACTCCATGGACGCGCCCACAAAAATGCTCGCAATGAGCTGCCACTCCTCCCTGCGCCGCCTGTACTGTCTAGTCTTGACTCATTTCGAGACCTACCTGAGAATGACGCTCCCCGCCTTTACCGGCGAACTTCTGTCGCACAATGCAGCGGGGGTGAAGACGCTGCAGCTCGGTGAGCTGCCTCTTGCGGACGAGGTGTGCAGCAGGATTGGTACGGCGGTCAAGTTGATGCTGGATGCTCTCCGCTCCGCGGAGGACATGCTCGGCCTTTCTGATTATGCGAGCACTACGCGAAGATGCCGGAAAGCGGATCCATGCGGGTGCCCGTTCTCAGCAGGGTCGACAGAGAGGGGTCAGGATGTAACGCCGTTGGCATATGAGGAGCTCTCAGAGGTATTTAAAGACCATGCTATGATGGGGTACGAAGGCGCACACATGGATAATTTGGCAAGCAAAGTCGAGTCTGTCAAGACAATGTTAAAGGATAGAATAGATATCCGCATCTGAAGTGTTTAGACTTTACATACAAGTAGATTATTTAATTTCTTTTCATCATATCGCGTCATCTCATACGTATTCCAATACTGTGTCAGTTCCTAACTGGGAAAGCTTCCATCTGAAAAGAGCTAACATCCCTCAAAGTACATGGCTTAGTATAAGATGATCTAGTATAGAGAAGTCCCAGAACGCCAAAAACTCCTAATCGGACATTCATTCAATCTTGGAGACAAATACTGGCCTTGGAGCTCAAATGAACTGTCTGTAAAGTGTCTTATTGTAAAGCAAGTACTAAATATCACCGGTCTGCGCATGGCCCTGGTCGCAAATTCCTCTATTTACTATTTACCACCACCATTATAAGCAATACGTTGAGGACTATCAAAAGCCTCTCCAACATAAGTGGTATCAGCAGCGGCGTTGATGCGCTTAGTAACAGCAGCAGATCCCCGAAGTCCCTCCTTTGCCATGAAATACGCCGCAAGGCCAGCAACATGCGGTGCAGCCATACTTGTGCCTGACTTGTATATACTGCTAGAGTCGCTCCGATGCCCCGCGCTGAGTATATCACTACCAGGCGCAAAGATATCTACCGCGCTGCCATAGTTTGACCATAGAGTGCGGTAACTAGCAGAGTCGATAGCACCAACAGTGATGGCCGATGGAGCAGAAGCAGGCGAGTAGTAGGCTGCATCATCTCCTTCATTACCAGCTGCAACAACGACAGTAATCCCGAGATCAGTGGCAGCCTTGACAGCATCATTGCCAATCTTGGTGTAGGGGCCGCCAAGAGATGCATTGATAATGCTCTTCTTGGTGATGCCCTTGGACTTGGCGTGATTGACAGCCCACTGTAGGCCCTGAAGGATACCGGACATGGTGCCACTACCGTTTTTATCAATCACCTTGACTGCATACATCCTGCAGCCCTTAGCTACGCCGTAGGTCTTGCCACCGACAGTGCCGGCAACGTGTGTTCCGTGGCCGAACTCGTCTGTATCAGGAGAGCCGCTTATGAAATTAGCTCCCCACAAGGCACGGCCCTCAAACTCCTTGTGCGTAGTACGGATACCCGAATCAAGGACATAAACAGTCATTCCAGCGCCAGCTGTTGCATCGTAAGAGTATCGAGAGTCTACACCGCTCCCAGAGTAGACCTGCGAGATACGGGCAAGGCCCCAGGGAGCAGATGTCTGGCTGGTATAACCGCGTTTCGCAATTGGGCCTAAGCGAGGGGCCGCAACAGCAGAGACGTTCACAATTGTGTCCTGCTCAATATAATCGACCTGAATACTTAAGTCAGCACCTAGCTGCCCAGACTCAAGGTCAGAACAACTTACCAGATCAGAGTCGATGACTTCCTGAAGGTCCGAGGATGGAATCTCGGCGACATAGCCTTTGAACCCATCGAGGTCGATATTATCCACAATGCCCTCTTTTCCTTTGCTTTTGGCCTTTTTGTGGATGAATTCTTCATGTTTCTTCTTGTTACCAGAGGAGGCCCTCGATTTGTATTTTATAATATAACTATTTGGGATAACGAGCTGGGGTTCGATATGGGCATTCTGAACTTTTGCCTGGGCAATGGTCAAACCAACAAGCTCGGTAAGAAGGAATAAAGATATAAAAAGCTTCATGGTTATAAGAATTAAAAGGTGAGAAGTAAATGAGTAAGGGTTTATACTATGTGGTGCGCTGTGGTGATTATGAATCTTATAAGGGGGATTGAAGCTATCTTATTATGACCCTATTGCCTTGCAATTCTTATTTAATATAACCAGTAGTTAAATCCCTAAAGGGCAAAGAAAAGTCTTTAGAATGCAAAGGCATGATCTAGGCTAAGAGAATGACAGTGCATTACCGAAAACAGCATTTAGGTTTGCGCCTCAATACTTAGACTTAGGTCTACTACTATCGGCGTTCCCTTGCCTTTAAGATGTTATAGGGTTAAACCCGTGTCAAAGCCACGATTTACAGTCTTCATAACTTAAAAGGGTTTCTGCTGCTATTTTATGGCTAAAAAATAAGATTTAAATTCCAGCTACCTCAAGTGTTGGCTTTAAAATGTAGATCATTAAGTCTAGTTCCTAACTTGGCAGGCTTAAGTTAGTGTCTAGCTTTAAGTCTAGGCCGGGGGAGACGCTTTTTCCAGCCTTAAATCCAGGCCAGGGGCGATATTTCTATAAGGATTGTAGTCAGGAATGTTGCAAATTCTAGGAGCTATAACTAAGAGCCTAGTAGACTCTTCTATAATGTGGCTGTATAGAAGAAACACATGTAACAGGTGTTATATAGCAATACTCTTGTATTTATTATCTATATCAACAGCCTCAAGGGTAATACAACATACTGGCTCACTTACGGCTATATGCACTTCCTAGTGAGTCAACCCCAGTTTTTCTCTAAATCACCTTCTTCTGTTCGTGGCAGCGCCTTTTATCCGCCCACTCTCTATTAATACCCTTATAATCCTGAATCGTATATCCTGTGAACACCTCCTGCGTTGCACTCTGTTTTCTGCGACTGCAAACACCAAGATCTCGAAGCAACATGTCTGCGTACGGGACAGTATCGTAGACAAACTCAGGATACCAGGCTGAGAACCCACAAGGGTAGCGCAATCTGCCGTAGCAGCTTGACAGCGCAGTCTCCTTGTAGACTTTCTCCTTCTCTACGTCGATCATGTCGTTGAGATAGGCGTATGCCCAGAGAGCTTGTGTTTCCGCAATGATGATGTTGGCCGTGCTGTGGACCATCTTGATGAAGACAATGGAATTGTCAGATCGCGAGGTTAGACCTGGAGGTGCCATGCCGCGATACAAGCGGTATGGCGAGACCTTTTGCTTGTACGGGATGACATTCTTGGGTGGTCGAGTGAGGTATGGAAACTTTTGAAGTATTTCACGCTCGGCTTCTTTGTCAAAATGGTCCCAGAAGGCCTTCTCCTCACTGCTCATTCTGTCGGTCGGAATGCCGAGGCTCGCTTCGATCCCGTCAGGCTTGTATTGAATGTTTGGTGAGAGCTTCCATCCAGTAATAGCTATCAGAGCATCTGTCTGATAGCTCGTACCGTCGGCAAGGTTGATGTTTCCGTTTTTGGAGAGATGCGAGATATCTTTCTTGATGATTTGGACCTGGCCTGAGGTTACGTAGTCGTGAATGTTGCCAGGATAGTTGAGAACGCCTACTCGAGCAGACCAAAACAAACTATTTATCAAGGTCAGTGTGTGAAGTATAAAGTCGTAAGCCGGAAGGAATAGATACTCACCTCTCATAAGGCTCCAGTTGGGCAATGGATTCATTTTTCCTGTACCCATTGAAGTTGACAGTGTCCATCCGGATCTTCTCCCAAAGACGGTGTACCATCGATCGACCCAGCCACGTCCCGTGCAAGAAGCGACGAACCCAAGAATAGCCATCGTACTCCCCCCAAACGCATGGACTGAACCAGGTGAAGAATCTCATAGTCGCGACATGCTCTAGCTGCAAGGTGAAAGGCCCCATCTTGACCCAGGGCGGTGACATCCAGACACCACCGCCACCGGATTCGCGAATGACCCAGGTCACCTTCTTGCCACGAGAGGCCATTAGCTGGACAGCATCATAGCCCGTCTTTGAAGCACCGACAATTGTGACGGACTTGACGTTAGGATCTGAGGCTACCTCGTGTGCCTCGACCTTGAGCTGACCGTGGTTGAGGACCGGCCTGCCAAAAGACTCACAACCAGGGTATGACACGGGGTTTGGGGTCGACGCAAGGCCAGTGCACATGATGAGTTTCTCGCAGCGATATGATATCTGGACGGGCTTCTTCTCGGCAGCAGATCTGTCCTCGCCGACAAGCTCCCAGCCGCCTTTATCTAGCTTCTCGATGGTGCGGATGTTGACATTGAAGCGAATGCGGCGAAATATATCAAACTTGACTGCAAAGTCGGTCATGTATTTGTAGAGAACAAATCCTGGGATGTGCTCCCCGTCTTTCACGCCGTAACTATCATCGAGGGGAAAGTCAGTGAACTCGTAGGTGCCTCGCAAGTTGTTGGTCTTGAGGCCATCGTAGCAGTTCTCTTCGGCCCAAACTCCACCCAAACCGGATCTCTAGGGATGAAGTGTTAGCTGTTATCCTCTGACATTGTCCCAACGCGTGAAGTTTACTTTTTCGAGAAGCAAGATATCGGCTTCGGGATTTAATTCCAAGTATGTCTTGGCAGCAGCAAGTCCACCAACGCCTATTGGCAGTTAGATGCAAGGCCCTGTATCTGATTGGAACCGTCTCCAGAGGTGTACTTACCAGTTCCGACAATGATGATGGATGCTTTATGTGACTTCATTCTGGTGTTATTGTCCCAAATGTTTAGACTTTCAACTTTTAGTCGATTCTTCTGAAACACGGTTTATAAAATCAGGCATGAATGACTCTGGTGCCCATAGGTGACTTAAATAATAAACTCTCAATCTTTAACTGAACCACTTTATCCCTAGGCCGCTGCATCAACTTACCCCGCCATAGACTTACCCCAGATAATGCAACGTGGGGATGAGATAGGGTGGAGCTTTTCGGTTATCGAACCTGAGCATTGCGTACCCATTATCGCTCATTGTAATCTGCATTGTCCATCTTTGTATCTAACCCTGAATGCCTTCCGATGTTCTAGCCGGGAAATGGTGAGACATAAAGTGGGGGTAGTCCCCACGCCCAACAGCTCACAGTGGTACGCCTTTCTAAAGTGGTACACGGTAAAGTGGTACATGATAAGTGGGCATTGGTGGGCTGTAGATAAGCTTGGGGAGGACAGACAGCGGTACACTCCTATTCCTATTACCGCATTACTGCGCTGAAGATTCTGGCTCCTATTGACACTTGTACTTCAAGTAGTCAGCTCATGGTAATTCCATGTCCACAATGCCCTCAAGGACCTTCATAGCTTCAAACGCAGCAGTCCATCGAACTGTCTTGAGATACTTTGCCACTTCAATAGCCAAACCATGCGGGCAACATCTATGCAGATCTCTGCCGATAGTTGCTGAAGTACAAGATGCCATATTCGAGATAGTCTGGTGCATAAGAGCTTTTGACTGTGTCTGCAAGATGTCCTCTCCACCAAGGCTGTGATGACAGCTTCGACGGCTATCGTCCTCATCACTTTGCCTCTGCGAGAAGTGCACAAAGGCCCATATTGTTAAAACGCCGATGTAAAGACACCACGGGTAATGGAACATGCCGTTAGCCTTCCAGTTTCGCAGGTTCAGTAGACCCTCGCGGATCATCTGTGCAGCATGCCACGCAGCATGGCCCGCTGATTCTGGGGATCCTCGCACCCAGTGCATCACAGCTCTGGTGCTTTCTTGGTGCTCTGTGCTAGTTACAACGTGCCCGAAGATTGCCTCGGCTCCTGCTGCTATCTGGAGATGACGGATATCCGCATTGGCAACAATATGAGCAGTGTGATATAGTGCAAGGAAAGCTACGTTTTCCTGGCGGAACTCATGTAGCGATGAGTCTTCGTCGATGGTCTGCCTCGCCCCCATAGCATAAGCATCATACTTTGTTTTCCAGAGTTCCAGTGCAGCCGTCATTCGACTGCGCCAGTCATTGTTGTCTCCTTGTGCGGCATTTCCAAGATAGATGGACTGGTTGTGAAAATGAACCATGTCGTTACACATGGACATCAAGCCGTGCAGGATAAAGCTCAGAGATAAGCTATCCAGGGCCTCGGACCATATGCCACCTCCATCTTCAATGAAGTCTTTGACCATACTGTTGATCATCGGGGGGTTGGCCTTTGAGGAGACTATTGCTCGCCATGCGTCTTCATCCTCGGCCTCCCAAAGCTCCTTGGAGCATGGCAGGTTCACTTGAATGGATTGGGTAGACATACTTGGCATGAACGAGTAGTAACTGACATTTTGAGTATCCCACATAAAAATGAACAAGATCAAGCTAAAGCACATTAGTCAATATGTCGAAATGATTCAAGACCGCCACGTAACACACCGTTTGTATTGCTCAAGATATGCAAATGCTTTCCAGTCCTTCTCATGGTCTGTTCTTAAGTCAGGAACCATTATTCTAGCTCGAACATGATAACGAGACAGTCTCCTTATAGCCTAGTCTCTATGTCAGTAAGGAGACCTTGAAATCAGATGCTAGACTTACGTTGAATAGAAATGTATGCATTATAATGGCATTTTCGCGCTGATATGCTCCAGCTCGATACATCCCATAACACTCCAAAACCATAAAGGCCTGAAGGATCGAAAGATCTGGCACCTTGATACCACTGAGCCCGCTCATGATATATGGCGTCATGGCGTCATACAGACAGACTGAAAGTTGATGGTCTTTTTTGTCCTTGTATGTAGCCCCAAGGACAATCAGAGATAACAGGAACAATGGCTCCGCGTCGAGAACTTCTAGTGTTGGAGTGTGAATCATGGGGTAGCAAGAGTTGAAGTTGGCAAAGAACAAATCTAGGTACTCCTGCATCCGAAGGAGTGAGAGGTCTGCTGTACTCTCATCGATCGATGAGCCATTTGGGTACACAGGTCTCATATCGTTGATTAGCCCAAGAACCTCTCCCCTCTTTGTTTCCGTCAGATGGAGGTTATTAAGCCTAAGACGCCTAAGAAAGCATAGACTGTCGACTTCTGCGGAAAAACTGCTTGTCTCGGCTGCTTCCTTCCCGTGAGTTCCTGTTAGTTGGAGGATAGGTAGTTCTTCGTCGAAATCTGGAGACTGGCTTGGCGAATTGAGTGTTGGTGCGCCATGGATTGGATGAGATGATTTACCCTTCTGATCAAAGTCAAGAGAGTCTTTGGGGAGGATGGGTAAATCGTCTTGACCCTGCACTAGACTTGGATCTCGGAAACTTGTGGGAGAGTGCGGACCGCCCGTGACATTGAAATGCATAAAATCAAAGGTGGAGTCGTGATACATGTCTCCGAGCTCAAGAAAGTCGAAGCCATCTGTACTCACCGTCCCGTCTTGAAACTCAGCGGAGGTAGCCTTGCCGAACGAGGCACATGGCTCTGTTGCAGTCAGGTCTGTTGTGTGCTGAAAGGTCCCGACCGTGGGTTCGTCGCTCCGCAGCACATCCTCCTGTTCAGGAATGAGGGAAGACATTACCTTAGCTGCTGATTGACCTGCTGGCGCTGTTTGAGGGTGTTGAGTCGACGATAGCCACGGCTGGGTACTCTGTGAGCCTGAAGCCAGCATGACTCGGCCCCGGCGGTGTCGTTTCGTTCTGAGCATCCCAAGCCCCAGCCCGCCAGCTAATCGGTCTTTGCTTGCATGGCGAGCCTTGTGCCGCTCTAGAAAAATAACGTTAGAAAAGTTGCGTACTGTGAAACTTCTGGGTGTAGAATACCTAGAAGATCGCGGCGCTTGAAAGACGCCGCACATCGGGGACATTCGAACTCGATGGCGGAATGGTTGAGGGCGTGCCGTGCGAGATGGGATGGCCGACTGAATGACTTTCCGCACCCTGGCTTGGGGCATTGATGTCGCTTTGCTGCGCGCCTCCGAGTCGGTCCCTCATCAAGCCGAGGTTCAATGGGTCTGCAGTGACTGTTGTTCATCTTTCCACTATCAGCTTCACTCATAACTGATAATTGGATGGACTGTATGGAAATGATGATGCGTCGGATAAACATAGTAGAGACGTGAGGTGCTTTACCCGCTTGGTCTAAGTTAGCCGCTAACACTTTAGCCGATGTCGGGCACTCCAATATAGATAAGGATCGCAGTGTGTGTGTTAGATTATGAAAAACCCTTTAAAATATTCTCTGCAAATTATATACCAGAATGAATATAGGGAACCCATGTATAACTCGTGTAATATGCTCGGGGCGTCTCTGTTGCCGTACTGCCCGCCCACTCAACCTTTCTACTCGTTCCTGTCTGTGAGATGTGCTTATTTCTCACGCTCGTAATAGCAAAATGAAGGCCACGACTAATACTAGCATCTGTCATACCTTCCTTTTCAATCAGTTGATAGAATTCCTTTGCAACATCAACACATCGTTGATCTGACACGGTCCATAGTGTTCCCACCACGTGGCGAAACCCGGCAAGTTGAAAGGCACTTGCCAGGTCGAGGCTCTCATCCAAGAGCTGAACCCTCTCACTCGCTTTGGTCTCGCAAGCAGAGAGGTATGCGAGAAATGGGCGTGAGTCTTGGATGTTTATCCCATGAAGTCTATCGACTGTAAGCGCATTGCTCTGCCAGTCCTTAAGAAGAAGACAGCTATCAGAAGGGTTGGCAAACTGGGCACTCCCGTGTCCAGCATAGTGAAAGACGGTGCAGGTCCTGATGGCTTCGAGGACGGCGTCTGTATAGGGCTCTGGCATCTCTGCCTTTAGATGCAGTAATGGACACTGTTTCTGCAGCATTTCCACTTCATCGCCTGCAAAGGGAAGAGGAGAGGATCCTGGTGTATCATCCATGGCTACCAGTACAGCAGAACCAGAGGAGGCCTTGGTAATGCCAGCCTGAGCCCGACGGCGACCATGGATCAATGCCTTGATGGAAGACGAGTAAGACGATATCACCCGATCCAGGACACTTTCCGAACCATTTCTCCGCTTCAGTCCCGCCGCATGAATGGGAAATCTGCTCAAAGGGCCAGCGGCAATCCACCACACGTGAGGCCACTCATCACCCACAGCAGCGTCCTCAAAGCCCAGCTCTTTCAAGCAAGGTTCCGCAAGACTTGTCCACAACCACTCTAATTCGACATCCAAGCTTTTTCTCGTCGCAATTCCCTGCTGCAATCTGGACATGTGTTTGTTTACTTCTAGCAGGTTGAGAGACGGAAGGCTGATACATGACAACATGTCGCGTCTGATAATGAAAGCGTCGCAGCGATTAGCGCTCGCATTTAGTACCACTATAGGGCCCCGGTGAGCGGCTTGCAGCAACTCCTCCCTGGTAGGGCTCAGAAGGAAGCGACTGAACCCAGGACATGCCCGTATTTCTTCGACCGTGTCTTTGAACCTTTTCTCTGTTTCACGATAGCGTCTTGCTTGTTTCTCCAACACAGAATCGGATGTGTTGGGAGATAATGAAGAAGCACTTGTTGGATTCTCAAGTTCATCTCGGAGTCGACTGAATCTTTCTGCGAGATCGGCATCGTGTTGTCGAATCTCGATAACATCTTGACGCACCTCCATCAAAAGACCATTGATAATCTCCCGGCCCGACTCAAGGAGTCCCAGGGCATGAAGCACGTCCTTCCCAGCACTGAGGGCGGCTGCTGCTGCCCTTGAGCCCAGGCCACTGATAGACTGGAGCATGAACTGCTTGTCCGTGCTGTAAAGTGACCGCGGACTTAGCATAGGAACAAGGCCTAGTGCTTCTTCCAGGTAGAAGCTTGCTTGAGACCAGTCACCCATCAAGGCATAGACTGAGGCAACTTGCTCTGCTAGTCGTATCCGTGTGGACGTGTTTGCATTGGTGCACTCCCAGCCGTCCTTGCAGCATGTGAGGACAAGATGTCTGTTCTCATTAGAGCTGTCCTTCGCGTACTGAAAAACCAGAACTCGACAGAGGTTGAGAAGGAAGGATGCTTTTGATGGATGATTAGATGGGACAGAAGCAACCGCGATCTGTTGGCTCTTAACGGCATCGCTGAGGTCGCTATCGACGTGAGTTTTCTCGTATCGCCACCCGAGCCAATTTCCAAGGTCGGAATAGTGAGCTCCTCTTTTTGGATGATCCTTGTCCACTACAGTAGCTTCCTTTGCTAGCTCAATAGCCTTGTTGATGTCGTGAAGATCGTCGGATTTAAAGTACCCAAATTGCAAATAGCGTCTCCCGTAATGATTGGCCAAGTTGCCGATATATTCATGACGGTCATTGGCAAGTGAGCTATCGCCAGCTGCGATTGCTTCGTCTAGCTTCGCTAGTGCTTCTTCTGTGTGTTGAATGGCAAGTTCGATGTCAATTTTATCTGCTAAGCGTGCATGACGAGTTGCGAGCCAGAATCCTAGAACGTTCTTCCTGTTCTCAACTCGATTTCCCTCAGGTGTCAGATCTACCGCTTGCCTTGCAGCATTGATGGCACCATTCAAATCCCTCATGTCTCCCGTTCTTTCATACCGCTTCCCGAGTGATTGGGCAAGGTTGGTGAACCAGCCAGGTCCAAGCCTCCTGCTCTCAGACAGCAGTGAAGTAGCCACTTGAAGGGCATCGATGGCTAAGTCGAGGTCTGCCATAGAGCCAGTGCGTTCGAAGCGCTTGATTGCAGCATCACCAAGATTACCCTGATACTGGCCGCGTCTCGTATCTCCAGTGGATATGGCAGCCATTCTAAAACACTCAATACTTTCATCTAGTAGTGCTAGAGAACCGTCGTTGCTAGCCTTTTCTCCGAGAATAAGCCCCATAACGTTCCAAGACATTGCCTGGTCCATATGCTTGGGGCGAGATGCCATCAAATCCCTCATTATACCAAGAGCATCTACCAAGTCAGCAGGACAGGATTCGGCAACTGACTTTCTCCAGAGGTGATATGCGAGGCTGTTTAGTAGCGATGGTAACTGAGGATCTTTGTTTACTTCCTGGCCATGCTTTGCTTCCTGCAAAGTCTTAACAGCGTCGGTGATGTCACTGACCAGCCTAGTTTGTTCATACTTCCGACCCATGAATACTCCAAGATTGTGCAAGTTCCGGAAATAGTTCAAGTCGCTCTTAGAAAGGGTATTCTTGGCTTCATTCGAGTACCGGATCGCCTTGTTGATGTCATGCAAAGATCCAGATTTGTCGAATCGCTGGGCAAGCTTCTTTGAGATTTCCATAAAGCGAATGCCGCGGCGTGGGTAGTCATCGGCCATTGCATTTACTGCTTGATCAAGATAAACAATTGCATCTGAGAGATCTTGGCTGTGCCCCGACTGCTCGAACCGAAGCCCGTACAAGATTCCCAGTTCAGCTTCGAGGTCGATTTGTACTGTTGGGTCTTTATGCGACTTTTTGGCCTCTCGGCTGGCTTGCAAAATGCATGAATCAAGTGCATGTCGCGATCTGGAATGTGAAAACCGCACGCCGTAGGTATTGATGAGGCGATGTAAGAAGTCTAGCCTGTTGGGGTCGTTCTCGGCATTAACTTCTGTCTCCAATGTTTGGATAACAAGGTCCATATCTTCTAGTGATCCAGAGTACTCAAACCTATCAACAAGGGAGCCACAATAGTTATCAACGATGCGTCTTCGCCCTGGGTGCTGTGATGACGCCCTCAGTGCTGCACCTAATAGCACAATTGTTCGATTGATGTCCGTGATGGCTCGGGTTCTTGCAAACCGATCGCGTAACCATATGGCAACTCGAAACATGATGCCCATTCGGCCTGGAACTTCTGAGGGGTTTGCTCCCAATGCCGTGTCTGTGATGTCAATCATGTGCTCGATGGAGATGCCCTGATCAGTGAGAGTGCTGATGGTAAATGACGCAGCCAGCCACAAGGTGTACCAGATTCCCGGCTGACCTGGCTCATCTTGTCTGCAATCAGTGTCGCCAGCCTCAGCCGCTTGCTCCGCGGCCAACGCCGGTGAAGTCTGCTCTAGGCGTGTCTTGAAAAGGTCCCAAAAGATGGCAGCTCTTTTGTCATGATGTCTTTGCAGTTCAGAACGTTCGTAATCGCTAAGAATTGTCAATTCGCTCATCCGTTCAGCAACATTGATGGCGTCGTTTGCAGCTTTGATGGCCGAGTCAAGATGGAGCAGCTCAGCTGTGCGATCGAACCTGTGTTGCAACATGATGGACAGTTCGAGGAAGTACGATGGCTTATCGACGTCGCAATCGATCGCACGCAAAGCAGCTGCTTTCGCAAGATCAATAGCCCGGCCCAAATCGCTTACGGCAGTGGCTATTCCGGGCACTTTGGATCGGTCAAAGAGCAAGACGGCAAGCCCAATCAATACATCGGCGCGATGGGGATTATCTTCGGGTACCCATGCCTCGTTTTCGGTGGCTACATCAATCTGTTTGTTAAGATCGTTGAGATATTCCGATGGCGTGGTAATGAAATACTCCATTTTATGTATGGCTGGGAGAATGTGATCGTGATGGTTATACGCACGTGGTTGTAGTATTCTGTTGTTGTCTGATAGGACTTCTCAAACAAAGCAAACAGAATTTGCGAGATTTTGTCATCTAGTAGCGCGTAGCCTGAATCAGAACCAGCCAGCATTTTCAGCCGCATTGTTGTAATCGTAATTGTATGCTGTGGTAAGGCCGGTCAGCATGACTCCGCTGGGATGACTTATCATAGGCCCAAACATATCAAGGAGGGGGTCAGCTTGCGCCACATTGTTGGCATGCATTGCTCGAGCCTAGGCGATATCACGTCTAAAAGGCGCATTGCTGCCTGATATGTAACATTGGCTTTTACAGCACGGAGAATGGATGGACTAAGAACTTGTCATTGTGCAGCTTTATTGCCAAGCCTAGGAATATCCTCACCTCTATTGTGAGATATTGCACATCCAATTCCTACCGATAATGGCGCAACCAAGTTCTCAAGCTTCACGATGGGCAATCTTGATCGGCGTAAAGGGAGTCTATGACCCAAACAGTCTGAATCTGTTAACCCTGGGTGCTATAGCTGACGTAGTTGCAATCGAGAAGTACCTGAGTGCATGCTCCAGCCCACCTCGAATCTTCACGTTGACGAGTTTGTCTGGGTATACAGATGGATCAGCAACCGAAGACCGAGTGCGCCTTGAACCAACTTACAAGAATCTTGAAAACTGCCTGAGAATAGTAATCAACGAGGGGCACGAGGGAGATCACGTTTACATCCATTATTCAGGGCATGGAACACAACAGAAAGTGACAGATTCGGGAAAAGCAAAGAAAGCACTTGGCCTTGTTGTCTCCCAACCTACAGACACCCATCCAAAGGTGTTTCCGGGAACAACTATGAGAGGAGCCATCAATTGTATGGTGAGGAAGGGCATGCTTGTAACAGCAGTCTTGGATTGTTGCTTTTCAGGAGATGTTCTTCGCCAAAGTCCCATTCGATCCGCCAGCCGATATCTCCCCTATGATTCAAGCATGGACGAGTCCTTCAATATGGAAAATCCTTTCGTCGGCGAAAGTCTCCGAGGTGCAGGTCTCGCTACTGGAGAGTCTCTTCTGGATCCTGATGGGTATTCAATCTTGACGGCCTGCGGTATCGATGAGGAGGCTGGCGAGGTTATAGTCGATGGGAATCATCGAGGTGCTTTGAGCTACTTTCTGCTGGACTCGCTAAACATGCTGCAAAGGATGCGAGTGCAAATCAGCCATCATACACTACATCAACATCTTCGTGCTAATTTCTCGGCCCGCTATCAGGTCCAAACGCCAAGGATCTATGGGAAAACTGGTCTTTCATTCTTCAACGAGGTTACGACGAAAGAAACATCGCAATCGGCATACAGCAACGACAAACGTGAGCTGATACTTGATGCTGGAGAAATACACGGTGTCCATGTTGATGATGAATACGCACTCAAGGACTGGTACCACGCAACGGCTGCAGCCAATAGGGTATCGCAGAAGGCTATCGTAACCTCTGTCAACGATTTCAACTCTATTCTGAAAATGATTGATGATCAATACGAGTTTAATGACAATGCTATCTGGGAAGCTACAATGATTACCACTTTATCGCCTCACCGGACTCGGATGACAGTCGACAAGAGGGTTCCAAATGCCATTGATATCCTGAACTTATCAAAAGACATGCCATTCCTAGACTTGGTCTCGCAGGACGAGGACGTACACAGTTCAAATAGACTACAGACAAGCTCTATATTCTACGTCAAACTGTCAGGGGAAGATACCTACAGCATTACAGATTCCACATCGAACAATGTTGCCAACTTTCCGGGCATAACGGCTTCAGATAAGCATGCAGTTCAGATTCTTCTCAAACGCCTCAGTCACATCGTCACCTATAGATTCTACCAACGCATCGAAAACCTCAATCCAGACAAAGATTTCTGTCAATCATTCTCACTGGAACTACTTGGCCCTTCACCTTCGGCCGATGGGATGTACAGGATCGATCAAAAAGACGGCTTTCGGTTCAAGTTCTTGAACTTGAGTAAGCACTCTAGATATTTGGCTATACTGGCGTTCGACTCCTTCTGGGAGATATCGAGTTGCTTTGCTGCCAAGGGAGACTCCTATTGCCTGGAAGTTCCTCCTGTAAGCTCTGAGGACTCTGGGGAGCTGGAAATACCGATGGCATTGTCGGTGGTTCAGGAGTTGACGGACCAGGGTTTTGATCACGCAGATGATATTCTAAAGGTTTTTGTAACCAGCGAGCAGACATTCTTTCATGATCCGGTTCTTCCTCGTATGGGTAGCGATGACTTCAGAAGTCACGGAGATAGCGTGGAACTAGTGAAACAACGCATGTGGAGAGATCCTGAGCTGAGAGGTGGTAGGGAAGGGAACTGGATCACGCAAACTTTCCATATACGGACATTCATCTCTACAGATTAGGGATGAAATGCAACTGGTTTATTCAAGAAAACATATTGAAATACTATGACCTGCGCCTATTAATTCTACTATCCAAATGGCTCATATAGCTCCAAGTCTGCCTCGTTGTAGTAGCAGCTGTCATCACCTACTGGCACTCCATTCTCATCACAGAGCCGATATTTTCCGTCTTTATGACCCATAATGTAGAAGGTCTGGGTCGTAGACGAAACGCTTTGCCTGAATGTTACTGGAGTTCCTTTATAGAAAGTGTATTCATTGCCGTACTCATCCACCCACGGGCGCTTGGCATTATCATCGAAGACAACGACGGGCCGCTTCGGGCTGCATATGTTTCCATGTTAGTCTTCGACCTATCAGATGTAAAGTGCTATGGGGTTGAAAGACCTTTCATCCGTATTGTTTGAGCTCATTTCAATAGGTGCGTTTTTGGTGTTGGAAATGAATTTGGTAAATAAGTTCTGATATGAGTCTTCTTGCTTACAACACAAGAGAAGGTTAAGAATGGATCTGTAGTTCAGACATTATTTGCTTTTTGCCTTGCGAAAACCGTGCTTACGGAGGTTACCAGGTTCTTTTCAGCTGAGGGGTAAAACAGTCACTTTGCGCAGTACCTCAGAGGCGGAGCAATGCAGGCTTGAAAGGAGAACATCTATTGGGCAATAATACTCTCGCACGTAGGCAGCAATAAGCCGCATTGTCTTTAGCGTGTTAGTTGGTTAATGCCCAACTCTGATAATGATGGCTTACGCTATTATTACGCAGCGCTTGCCGAGAGCCTTGTTTTACAGCTTTGCTTTGCTCTCATCTCAAGTCCTGCAGCATCAACAGTGCGTAACAACAGCATAGACATGGCGACTCAGCAAGCATCCAGTCATGACATTGAGCTCGGAAGCTCTTTACCCGAAGTCTCTCGACGATTTACCCAGCGTCTACAGCGCCCCCCAAGGTCGGCCAATCTCCGGACGCAAGTTCCAGGTACAAAACATTTGTTGAATTATCATTTTTCTTTTTATCTGACGACTTTTGCGGCTAGTTGAGAGCTTTCCAGATGGTTATCCTAGGTTTTCGGCGCTTCAATCATCTCATAAATACTTTCATATTTTTCGTCGCTTCGAGCACCTTCGAGTTAGGCTTTTACTTGCCAAACAGGACAGGTTGAACATCTTGGAGAAGCGACTCAGCAAGATTGATCGTCAAGAGCCTGCCCCGGTGTTTCTTAGCAGTATGAGGATGAATGGCTCTCCGGAGCGTGCGGCCATCATTTCAGAAATCGAAGATGCCTTGGAATCTTATGGTGCGCCCCTACGCAAGGCTTGGAGAACCAACCGCGTTGTGGCCTTGTATTGATAAATATTCAGATGACCTTCTCGAGCGAACTGAAAAAGTCATTTCGTACGATGAACCGCTTGACGTGCATATATCCAGTCTTCAGAATTGGCTCAGAGGCAACAGCTGCATTGCTCAGGATGAAACTAGCTTTCTCCAGATGAAAGATGACTTACTTGTCCTTGCTCCTCTCGAGGATGGTCTTCTCTACTGGTTGGAGACTGCCGTAACATTAGCCATCGGTTTCTTCAGCAAGGTGAGCTCAAGAAACCCATCTCAATAGACTTACTAAACGGCCTGTGGCAACGTTAGAAATCTACAAGAAGGAAATCCGATGACCCGCACGTCCACGTGTTTAGTCAATCTTTTACCGATCGAATAGTACGGTTCCTACTCACACCTCTTATCACCTTTTCTTATTACTACCTGTCGTGGTTTGTAATGCGTTAAGTGATTCGAAGAGCAGAATAACAGTATTATTTATCTCGGCTATAATTTTTATCACGACATTGTCCCTGCTGACACGATCTAGAGCTATAGACCTAGTTAGTGCAAGTGCTACGTAGGTGAACCTAAGAAATGTCTTAATTCAGAGCTGACAAGCGAATAGATACCTTACAGTTCTTATTGTGTTTCTCAACGGCCCAAATAGCAGTTAATAGGAACAGGCATGGCGGCAAAGTAGCATGATATGCAGTATAATTTAGTGATACAGGATAGATATCAAAGGTACTCTTCTTTCTTCCTAAACCCCAGTCCCTAGGTCTAGCCACCTTCCTCGCATTGCTGTGTAATCTCAAGGAGAGCCCAACCATTTCGTTCCGTTCTGCATACCAAGCGCCCGTTAGTATCAGCAAAGTTAATGTAAATTGGGTTCTATACATGTTACATACCAACTATTTGAAATAGCAGATAAGCCTGCAGCTTTGACCGCCATTGTAGTCGCTGGCGTGGGCAAATTTGCCTCCCTCATTCAAACCGGCGCGAGCGCAAGCCAGACTGCAGTCGTTGTCTGTGTAGGGTTCCTTGCCATTCACCTTGCAGTTATGCCAGAGTTCAACAGCTGATTTTTTATAGTTGCACTGTACATCTCGGTATAGATCCCAGTCAGCTTCGACACCCAGGATGCTGGATGCAAAGAGCAGAGTAAGAGCAGTGAGCTTCATGATTGATAGTAAGTTGTGTAAGAGAAGTAAGTAAAAGACTTGGAGTAATGGAGGAAAACGAGGTCTTGAATTGGAGTCTTGTTGGACTTTATATGCATCCTTCTAAATCTGTTTCTGGCACTTGACAATAAAGACAGGGCAATATATTTTTCTACTACTGAGCTTTACAATGACAAGTTGACCAATAAGATGTAGCAGTGGAAGTGGAAGGCTACGAAGCAGTGGATTAGTAAAATAGAGTTTCGTGTAGATGGGGCAGACTATTGCAAGTAACCAGCGTAACACTGGGCGGTATGAGTATAGGAGCTTGCAAGAGGATACTACTAAAATAGAGTTTTATCAGGGATCCAGTCAAATCAAACTCAACTAACGCATTGTATGGGTTTTTGCTCCTAATTTATGTACCGCGATTGTTATTTGTCCATTTTATGGCCCCAGAGCATGGTCCATAGGATGATTGATGCTGGACTGTCGTTCGATGTCATGCGCGCGTTTCGGCTTCGTCAAGAACGCTGTGTTGAGATGTGGGATTAATGTGGATCCGGTCTGAGTCTCATTAAAGTCTCATTATAGGCAAGATTTCGTCTTGTATGTTTGTCTGCTACTCCTTCATTCTTCTGTTGATTAAGCTGCTTATTCAGTCTTATCACGCCAGATATTCAATTTAAACACTTGCGGGACATCTCTCGGTGGAAGGATCAAGATGTTAAAAGTAGTGCTGCCAGTATAAGTGACACTTGAACCAATTGCAGAATCAAATGAGTCTTAAGGTGAATGTTTACATGTTGACGGTGGCTATGAAGGGGCTCGGGCCGAGACGTCCGGCTAACATACGAGGTGGGTGCTTCAGACACCGTGAATAATAAGGGCGTGGCTGAAACGTGGTAAGCCACGCTCTATTATAACAGGATTTAACAGTACGTTATCTTGATGAGTTCCGGAATGAGAGACCGTCGTAAGTATTACACTATGAAGTTTGTCAGGTTGCGGTGATGTTGATTTCAGATTATGCTAGATACCCCGAATTTCGCAGTACATAACGTGGTTATTCTGGTTGTCTGTCGTGGTGAAGTACCTGGGCAAGCCTCCGGCCAGCAATTACTTTAAACTTATGGGGCACTGTTAAAAGGTACAACGCTCTCGCTGTTGGGTCAACTACGCATAAGCTCCCTGCCAAGCAAAGGCTCAACTAATGTGCCGAGGTTGTTTCTTTCTTTCATCGCCCTGATACTTGTTTTGACTTGAAAGTAGTAGGACACATGGTAGATAATCTGAGTCGTTGACGGCTAAACCATTAATGCTAATAGTAATATCTTGGCTATTAACCTCCATCTGCTGATCGTTTCCCTGGTTGCTCAACTAAGCTGACCTCGGTATACTCTTGGTGTTTTCACATTTTCGCAAGATGATCTCACCTTGGATTAGCGTCCTCCTTCCAAATATCCCGCCATTTAAAAACACTAACTAAGGGAGCTAGTGAGCTTAATTCGGTAGAGTTCCGCATCGTGAGATTGGCACCAAAAAGGCTAGGCCAGCAAAACGTGGTCAGAATTTCCTAAAACGATGCAGAGTCACGAAGCTCCGAGAAATCATACTCTAGTGCAATAGCTCCCGAGACAATGCTTTATTAAGTGATTCGTTGAAGAGTCTGATGATGGTGTTGTGAAGTGCGGGGTCCTGGTCTTATGATGAGTGAAGGTAAGATGTTTGTGTGTATGAGCTTCCCCTCCTTGTGGAATGGAGCCGAGGTTTGGAGAAGGCTTGAGATGCTAGCGGACAAGATGAAGAAATTCGTGGGTGATGAGATAGAATTAAGTATAGACGAAGTAGAATTTAGTAAAGAGGAAGCAGGTTAAGAAATTATGATAAATAGACATGATTATCCCCTTGAAATGAGGTTCTTCATCTCGCAAGCCTCTCAATCATTCCAACAATCACCAGCAACTCACAATAACATTTCAATCCAATCATTAACTCATATCAGTCATGAAGTTCATCACCATCCTCTCACTCTTCGCTGCTGCGTCCGTCGCTCTTCCCGCCTCCAACCCTTTCGCTGAACTTCAAGTTCGCGCTGAGCAGCTCGAGGAACGTCAATCTGGAAGCATCACTCGCGATGACCTTTCCAATGGCGCTTCGTCTGCTTGCCCTCCTGTCATTTTCATCTACGCTCGAGGTTCCACTGAACTTGGAAACTTGGTGAGTTTTATCTGTCTTCAATGACTTAGATTGAGTTTACTAACTTGTTAGGGAACGCTTGGTCCCCGGGTTGCCTCTGTGCTTGAAAGCAACTACGGCAGTAATGGAGTCTGGATCCAAGGAGTGAGTTGATCCCTCTGATAATATTCAGTTTCATTTACTGACTGTTTAAATCATAGGTTGGTGGAGCATACCGTGCTACCCTTGGCGATAACGCCCTTCCTCGAGGAACCTCTTCGGCAGCCATCAGGGAGATGATCGGGCTGTTCAACCTCGCAAGTTCAAAGTGCCCTTCTGCTAAGATCGTGGCTGGAGGTTACAGCCAAGGTGCTGCCCTTGCTGCAGCCAGTATCGAGGATCTCAGCACTACTGTCCGCAACAAGGTCGTCGGTACCGTCCTGTTCGGCTACACCAAGAACCTGCAGAATCTTGGCCGCATTCCAAACTACCCACGAGAGCGAACTCTGGTTTTCTGCAATCTTGGGGACTTGGTTTGCACTGGCACCTTGATTGTTGCTGCTCCCCATCTGGCCTATCAGTCTGATGCCTCTGGACCTGCACCCCAATTCCTCATTCAGCGCGTTGCTGCTACCTCTATCTAGTTGGGCTGTACTTGGGCATAGTATGAGAACACTGTGCTTACCATGGGGTACCTGGGATCCTGGGCAGTGACGGAACATTTCGCTCTTTCTTATGATTGGTTTATTGTGTTGTTGTTGATGTTTCTGTTTTTCTTTCTCTCGCGTGTCACTCCCTTCAGAGCTAGTTTATATCAAACCTAGAGGCTGAATAACACTTTATCTGCCTCTGTATATATTCTTCACCTCTTCACCAAGTGACCGTAACAATATCAAACGTTTTAGCTTATAGGCGTGGAAGAGACTTAAATGCATCTAGATCTATTATTTTCATAATACTCTATACTGATTTATTTTCTACTTAGCATTCCCCATCTACTCAAAGTCGACGCCGTTCTTGAGTGTGCCAATCTGAGTAATCTTGACCTCCATCTGAGTTCCAGGCACAAGGTATTTCGGTGGCTGTAACCCAGCGCCAACACCTAGACATTCACGAGTCAGTTCATACTCATATAAACTCACACAGTAGAATGGCTTACCTCCTGGAGTACCGGTCATAATAACGCTCCCTTTCTGTAGTGTAGTTCCAGAGGACAGGTGTGCAATTAAACGGGGAATGGAAAATACAAGGTCGTCAAGCCCTGCGTCTTGTCGGGTATCCTTGTCTACAATTGTCTGCAGGTGAAGCGACTCGGGTTGTGTTATCACAGAGCTTGAAACTAGGGCGGGGCCTACAGGCGCAAAGGTATCGAAGCCCTTGGAGAATCCCCATTGCGGTACTCCACCAGCGAGATTGGGGTCTCTCTGCCATTTTCGAGAAGAAATGTCGTTGCCTGCCGTATAAGCAGCGACGTAGTCAAGGGCCTCGCTCTCCTTGACGTTCTTGGCATCCTTCCCAATGACGAGGACCTGAGTTTGTTAGCATTTAGATATACTCCTAGCGGTTGGGGCGTACCAGTTCTCCCTCGTAATCTGCTTGGTCATCTTGGGCGACTTTGGGGATCACCACGTTGACTCCGTGGTCATGTATTGTTGTCGAAGGCTTGAAGAAGATGGAAGGAAAAGGCGGTGTCTTGCGTCCAGCTTCACGAACTGTATTTTATAACGTTAATGCACTCTTCTGGGGACTGATTTTCACGGATCGAAAGGCTTGATAGAAATCATTACTCACTGTGTGTAGCATAGTTAAGTCCCACGCATCTGAGAATGGGTACATCGCTAGCAACAAGGGGGCCTAACAAAGTCTTGACGGTGACCACTTCATCCGTAACACGAGTGGCACCAGTTGTGTCGTAAATGTCTTCACCCTCGATGACACGCGCCTTGAGTTTCGTCTCCTCAGTCGTGTTTCCAAGATCAAAGTCAGGTGTCGGGAGGATGGGCTCTCCACGTAAAAGACGCCCGTCAGTTGAGACGAATCGAATCAAACGTTGCCAAGCTACCTTCATTGTGAGTTTTGATATGGTCAATTCCTTGTCACTATGATTCTTTGACAGCTGAAGCTCACTACAGGAAGTATATGTCTTGCGTATGTTTTGATACTTTGGCTTCCTTTCCCGTCCGTCCCGATGGTTCCCCGGAAGTGGAGCTAGGATGCTATTGGACAATGACTGAACCAATTGAGGGAGGTATTTTTGCGCCAGTGTAACAAAGGCATAACCTCGAGACCCGCAAGCAATGGAAGACATTCCATTCCAATTGGTTCGATGGAAACAGCCCAAACCAAAGATGGAACAGAGTTTCCTCCATCGATAATTCTGGGGAAATGCGTAGACAAGCTCGGTCATCCTGGATACAAAAATCGGCCCATCCCAATGTTGCCCCGATCAGGGTCCTCGTTGCATCCCCAATCGTACCACTCACTACTGTGATGACCATGACGCCCCGAGATGACTCTCCACCAGCCTCGGCCAAAAGCGGAACGTCTCAGCCTCCGAAAGCAAACCCGTCAGAGCCCGCGCCAAAGAGACGCCGAGTCGCGTTGGCTTGTTCGGCGTGTAGAATCCGCAAATCACGGGTAGAGCCTGTATCTACACTTCATTGGATAGTCGACTGATAGCCTCAGTGCAACGGAGCACGACCAAGATGTGACACGTGTGACAAGCTTGGATTCGATTGTTCATACGAACAGCAAGAAACCTCGGCGAATCTTCTAGTCCCAAAAGAGTAAGGCGTCCATATCCTTGCTACCCTGGACTCGTGAATGATTTGTCTGACTTGGATTTGTCTTCAGTATCTTTGCTGCGCTGGAGGCTAAAGTCAAGCTGCTGGAAACAAATATCGAACAGCATAATGTTAGGCTTGATTTGGTGGAGGGTGCACTAAAAACTTCAGAAAGCTCAAGACAAGATGTCACGCTTTCCCTTCATCACCAACCTGGAGATGTGGTGGTCAACATCGATGACATACCAGACAATGGAGCAGGCCAGAGTATGACCGATGGCATGGCTGTCTCTTTCGTAGATGAGCAAGACTGTGGTTTCTTTGGTATGCCAACACGGCCTGTCCGTTTTGTTGGCCCTGTCTAACATCTCCGTTTCCTAGGCCCGTCATCCAATATCGCGCTCATGCGGCACATATTGCGAGCTGTTGATACAAAAAGGTCACAGCACTGCAACCAGACTTCATTGACGCCGGCATCAGAGTATAGTGCCTACGAAGGTGGTCTAGTAAGTAATTTGAACGCGTTTCCGGCAGCCTCGAGCGAGTCTCAAAAGGCGGGCGCCAATCTCCTACCTCCCGATGAGGTCATGCAACGTCTCACCCGTGCATACTTTGACAACACTGGGCTGTTGTTCCCGTACATTCACGAACAAGAGTTCTTAGACACTTATGAAAGATTCCGAGCAAGTGGCTTCAGAGGTAATGTTCGCCGTACCTGGCTCGGCCTTCTGAACATGATTCTCGCAATGGCAACTTGTACTTCTTGCTGGGAAGACTCGGGAAGTGAGACTACCTTTGAGGAGTCGGATGTTTACTATCGTAGGGCCCAGGAGCTTTGCCATACACAGATGTTTAGGGGGACTACCCTTGAAACAGGTAAATGGCCTCCCTCAACTGCACCTCGCGACCTGGGACTAACACTTTAGTCCAATACCTCTTGCTCACGAGTCAGTATCTCCAGGGGACGCACAAGTCGGTTCATACATGGACCATCCATGGCCTCGCTGTCAAAGCCGCTATGTCTATTGGACTCCACTCAAGAGACATTGCCTCCAAGTTCACTCCTCTCCAACAAGAGATAAGGAAACGCACTTGGTTCGGATGTATTTTGCTTGATAGGTTGGTCCTTCCCCATCAGTACTAAGACCAGTCTCTTAAACAGCTGGCAACTCAATTTAATGTCCAGGCTGACAAAACTGTTTAGAAGCCTCAGCCTCACGTTTGGCCGCCCATGTGCTATACCAGAAGAGTACATTCGCTTGGATCTTCCAAAGATACTACCAGTACCGATGTCCGCTTCCGATGAAGTGCATAAGATGAGCACTGCATTCTACAACGCCTCTATGTGAGTGGCTATTGTGACTTGAGGGTAACCCACTAACCTGACTTATCTAGAACTCTCTATAGGATCATGGGGCGAATCATTGGCTCCCTTTATGGTAGCAATCTTGGATGTGAAGACCAGTCATCAGACATAGCTACAATGACATCCATGATCCAGTTCGGTCAGGAGCTCTCAGACTGGCAAAACAGCTTGCCCCAGCATCTGGGTTTGCGGTCTGTCGACAACATGCCCCAGGATACCAATGAAGATGTCCATGATCCATTACGCGAAAAGTTTAGAATCATTCTCACGCTAAGATACCTCAACGTTCAACTCCTCCTGCATCGCCCAATCTTCATTCGGTCTCTGGGTACTCTGCTTAGAGAGTCCAAAACGCCATATCGCAACGCTGGATCCATCAACAGCATGCATGCCAACTTTGACAGAGTCTTTGTCCAAGTTGCGGAGAATATTATAGATATTATTTATACCTTATTAACACGGCCTGATCATGGGCGCCATTTGATTGGAGCATGGTGGTTCACTCTCTACTATGGTAAGTCACCAATCCAGAGGATTTGTTATGGTGATCTGACTCATAAAACAGCCTTTAGTGCAGCGTTGGCCATCTTCGGTAGCTTGTTGATATCTCTCGACGCGGAAGCTGGAAACGCTGGCCGCCTTGAGAGTGCGAAACGGTATCTCGGCAAGACCTGTGAGGCTCTTTTGAAGCTCAGCGACCACAACACGCTTGTCTTGCGCTGCGTCAAATTCGTACAGCAACTTCTCCGGATTGTGAACGCCTGGGGTTAGTCTTCCTCATCAACTTGTCGTTAAGATTCGTATTCATTGACACCTTTTTAGATTCTAGCACCACGAAAGAAGTAGACCTCAACAGTGAACCTTTGGGATCATACCTCGCGGCGGAAGGAGGCACTATTAATTTTGACATGGAGTCCGATTTGCTGTCGACTATGCCGACATGGGAGGCATCAACGCTTGGTTTTGGGGATGAGCTTGAGCTAGGCCATTTCTTTGCTAGCGATTCTCAGCGATGGTTTGAACAGACACAGTGGTAATGCTAATATGTTGGTGCCACAAAAGCCCATGATGTCAAGTAATAGAACGCATTGCGCGTCATAAAATGGGCCTCTTTGATGCTATGACAACGGTGAAACGGTGACCGTAGTTGAATGCCAATGACTCCACTGTCGCGTCTCAGTTAAAGGGATCGTACCAACAAGTATTAGCAGCAGTATCGGATCTGAGACTCGGCAGTTGGTCGGTACTTAGTGGAACTCGGCGGTTGGAGAGTCATACAACAACCGCTTAGTCAGCGGCATTCGCGGTTCGTGTTCGCCCTGCCCCGTGTTTCCCCACGGGGAACTATCGGTACGAAATCGAAGTAGTTTACGGATATTACAGAGTACGGGGTCGATATACAACTAATTGAGAAGGTTAACAGAGACAATGGCTATGAATTATAAGGTTCTGGAAGAATATCACATTCACAAGATCAACTACCACCAAACTCATCTTAATCAATCCCTTTATCAATCATGTCTAAAGATATAACCCCTGGAGGCTATCACTGGATCAATGAGACCATCAATAGCCTTGATCCAGAAACAGACTATGAACTCATGTGGCGACTCATGTCGTGCTACCGGTCAAATGATTTCATGAACAACCTGATCTACGCCCTTACGTTCCCCAATTTCATCATCACCACCCACGGCTGCGAAACCGTCTGGCGCTCAGACGGTGGCAAGGTCGTCAACCGGGGAGCTCAGCGCGTCGAAGATACCGAAAACTACAACATGACGTGGTGGCACTATGGACCTAGCGACAAACGATGCCGAGACGCAGTGCAGCATATCAACAACCTCCATGCGTCTCTGGCTCGTCGCTACCCCGGCAACTTCTCGTATGAAGAAGATTATGTGTACGTCATGACTTTCAGTGTTGTACTTATGCACCGCCTTCGCCTTCGGCTGGGACTGTCGGGTTTCACGGAGAAAGAGAAGATTGCAGCCCATCACTTTTGGCGGGATATGACGCCCCTCTTCAACAGAGAGGATGGGAAGCCTGTTCAAGGGTACCCTGAAGACTTTGAGGGCTGTATCCAGTTTTGCGAAGCCTACGAGAGTGAGAAACGCGAGTTCGATGTGAGAATGCAATACATCGGCTTGGCAATCATGAAGCAGTTTGCTTTCCGGTACTTCCCTCATGGCCTTCGATGGCTAGGATTATCTATAGTGAAAGCTCTCACACTACCCACAACTCTCAACGCAATGCGGATCGAACCCGTTAACTCTGTCTTTCAGTGGGTGATTGTTTTTTTGGTTGGGACGGCAATGAGCTTTGCTGAAATATTCTTGCCAGACCCGCGGGAGTCGTTTTGGAAGAAGATTGAGACGTTGAATGAAGAGAAGGCGAAGGTGAGGAAGGACGATATTAGGGGGAGTGATCAAGCGTATTGCCAGTATATCAGAACCGAGTGGAGTGGTCCTGGGTGCCCCTTTGCCATGAAGGCCGAGTAGTAGAAAGGGGAATGATTGGCGGCAGAGACCAGATCACTGAGATATGGATATGATTGGAGAGTTACAAATTAGTGCCTGAAATTACTATATGGTAATATCCTATAAGACATCTACCATGGGTTCTTGAATACCTAAAAGATAATCCAGTGACTCTGTGAGTTGAATATTCTTCTGGCCATCCAAAGACTGGGAGTCCAAACGATCATATTCTGTTTTCCGAGGGGCTGCATTCAGCCTCTCTACATCCTCGCGGAGACACAAAGGAAAGTCTTGACTTTCAGGTAGCTTCCTCCGATTAACGGACATGTCCATGGTCCACACAAGACCCAGATATGCCCCTGGATGTCTCACAAGAATATCGACCCAGTCCTTCATAGCCTCCTCACCGGACTGCATTGAGAGCTTGTTGAATGACTTGGCTAGGTTGGAGACGTGCTCTGCTGCTTCCTTGACCCAATGTGAGCCATAGTATTGAGCCGAGAAGGTGTCGGATGCGTCTACCATGACTTGGAGGTGTTTGTGCGCAGGGTCGAGATCGAAAAGCGGCCAGCCTTCGAAATGGCTTGGGACTACGTCGTCTTCACAGGACAGGCTTGTGTTCATACGGTGCAATGCAAGGGGGATTGCAACGCAGACGGATCTTGGACGCGGCCCAGTCAGTATATACGCATATAAACGATCGGGAAAGAGAGCTGAATGCAGACTTACACTGTGATGGGAAGATATTTTGTCAAGTGAGCCCTTGCCAATGAGCCTATGCATTTAGACAGACCCAGAACAGAGTCTTCGATATCTCCGCGAATCTCGTTACTCCTGCTGCCGTCTTGGAGCTCCTCACGATGAAAGTCGGGGCTCCCTGATCCGGAAACCTGCGTAAAGACTCTGCGATTACAGAGAGTAATGCAAGACGTGCTAGATGAGATCAGTCTGTATTCCATATAGCCTAGGGGTTTCAGAACGCACTAGTAGTAAATGTACATGAGATTCGTATGTACTGCAACGGAGTTGGCTGAGTCAGTCTCCTCGGTCGGTTGATGGAAGGGAGGAAACTCTGCTTTGGCTGCATCATACCACTCGTCAAGAAGATCACAAGTCTTTCTGATATTCCCTTCTTCCTGCACCGAGAAGTCTGGACTGGACTCCAGCCGCGTCTCAAAGGGGTACGCGACTGGGATAAGCTCTGTCAACAACATCAACAGACTCAGGTTTTTAGAAAACAGGGCTATTAGTTGGCGCTTGGTCGCAGGCGAGAAGACGCTCGATCGATATATCTCGCTCTCCAGATCGTCGAAACCCAACGGCACGCAGGTCTCCATGTCAAGAATGTCAGGCGTGATCTGAAGACGGAAGCGGCAAGCAAGAGATGATAGTCTATCGCAGATGATGCAGCACCACCAGAGTCTTCGAAGTGTTCTTGATCGAGGTTCGTTTTCTGTTGTTCCGGCATCGCATATTCCTGCGTGGCGATGGGCTTTGATGAGCTTGGCGTGATGGATCGCAAGGCTTAGCCATGTTCGGTATGGTACAGATGAAGTTGTCGTAGGCGATTCAGGAACCCAATTCATGAGCATCAATGCGGCTTGAGCAAGTGGTAGATGAGCTGTCTCAGCCTCCATATCAAACAGAAGCTTTGCACTGTCAGCCTTGGAGCGTCATGTGAAGGTTTGGACTTACCTTTGCTTTCCGATATAGATCAGCCCTCGCGGAGCATATGTCATGATATCCAAGTTGGCGCAGGACAGGGAGAGGAACATACTACACGTGATCATTAGCAGGGAGCTTCACTAAGAGTGTTCAGGAAGCCTCGGAAGTAACATACAGTACTGCTAGCAAATAGCATAGCCCGAAGGACGAGAAGCGACATCGGGGCCCTCGGTGCGCTGCTCGCGGCTGGAGAGAACATTTCCCAAAAGTCTCCCTCGTCGATGAGAGGGATAAATATATGGCCGTATGTGAAGTACGCCTTCATAAAGATATCCAAGATCAGAGGATTCGGGATATGCAGGCACCCCTGGGCTTCCAGGTAAGTGACATCTTGGTAAGGAATGGCATGAAGGTTCCCAACGGTTAGAAACTGGAAGTAGGAGTACAGAACGACCCCTTCCTTTGTGCTACCTGCGTCACTCGGTGATGCTGCATTCTGTGATCCTGCGTTCTGGCGCAATATATTCCCTGTTTGTTGTCAGATTAGATACGGAGTGTAAGCCCACAAAGCTACTCACCGACAAGATCCGCTGGAGAATGCCTATGGGCGGGCATTGACGCACTCCAGCTATCATAGGCCGCAGGGTCAGGGATAGTGGCAAAGTCTAAAGGATCAATCTGCCAATTTTGCCACGGTACTCCAGCGCTCACCGGCTGCAAGGGGCAATTTGAGTTGGTGAGCTGCGGTAGCGATATCTGGTTATCCAGGTTCATATGCTCAGTCGCGTTTGATGCGGTTTCAATGCTTCGGGTTTCGGACGCATTTATCGCATTCCTTAATGCTTGTCTTTCGGAAGCCTTCCGAGTCCTGCTACAGGTGTCAGTCGAATTATACAGAAACAGCGAAAGCGTCTCAAAACCCACCAAGAAGCGGGCGCTTGAGCTAGTTGGCACTCCTTGTCGTCTAGAGAACAGTTGGTGCATGGCTGGCCGTGGAGCGACACGTCGCATCGGACTTTTCTTGACCGACACGTCAGACAGGCCTGCAACGAGCGCCTGTGGATGGCCTTGGACCGCGTTGCAGGCTTCGACGCTGGAGACATTCTCGGCGACACGGTTTGGTCTGATCAGAGACTGATGAGTGAGTGTTGTATTGAAAGGTTGAGAAGGATTCGCAAGGGATTGATTCATGATGTAGGATTGCGGGGAAGGCCATTCAGAAATAGGTTAGTCACTTGCGTTAGCATACCTCGGACAATGGAAGCCCCGCAATCTCCGATGGCTGAGTTACGGGGTCCCCACGATCCGAAAAACTCAAAATGTCGAGTTAGCAAAACTATCGGCTCGGATACAGACTCTCTCGGGAAAAGACGGCGATATCTATATTTACTCTCTATGTTGAACCTTAGCTAGCCTTTGTACCACTAAAAGATGCTCTTCAAAAACTCAAGCTGCACGTCGACAACTTCCTGGAACCTCTTGCCATAGTACAGATCAAAATGACCGGCTCCCTTGATGACCTTGAGCGTCTTGGGATGCAGCGCCTTCTCAAAGGCCTCCAGCTGCAAATGTGTGTAAGTGCACACGTCGTCATCCGCCACGACCATGAGCAGCGGTGTTGGCGAGATGTGATGGATAACTCCCGTTGGCTCGTACATGATGGTGTTGGTCAAGCTCTGGAGAGTCGCCAGCTTGTCGTAGTCGTAGCCTCGTCGGCCCATCTCCGCTGCGAACTCGACGGCGCCAGCATCTTTCAGAATGGCCTTGGAGGTCCCGTCCTGGACCTCCTCGATAGAGCTGGGATAGATCGGGATCTTGATGTCTGCCTCGGGGTGGCGCTGAGCAACCAGAATAGACTTGGGAGCGCCGGTGATGCGGGCCATGGAGCCGCCGGATATGAATGGGACTTGCGATATGATGCCTGCCAGGCTCTTGTTCATGGAAGCGGCGACAATGGCGTTGCCTCCGGATAAGCTGGATCCCCAGTACACGATCTTGGTGGGGTCGACCTCTGGAAGCGTTGTAGCGAAGTTGAAGGCGTCGAGGTAGTCTCGTGCCTGCTTCACGGGATCGGCTTCAGCGCGAGGAAGGCCTTCGCTTTCGCCCCAGCATCGGTTGTCATAAACCAATGCTCCATAGCCAGCCTCGTTGAACTTGGCAGCGAGCTCGGGCAGGAAATGATCTCGGTGACCAGAGAACTATAGCATTGAGTTAGGGTCTGTGTCGCAACGACGGACCTGATGACTTACTCCATGGGTCATGATGATGCAGGGCTTCTTGGGCCCAACACTGTAAAGGGTGCCTTTCAGCTTCAGGCCATCATAGGTGGTGAAATCAACGTCTCGAATGGCAGCCATTTTGGAAGGTGGTTGGTGATTGTTCAGGAGGGTTGTTGGTGTAGCTTGAGTCTTGTAAAAGCGGACGATTTTAGTGTAATGATTCTTCGAGAACTCCCAGCATGTTGACCTTATATAGGAGTTTACTAACCCACTAGGCTAGCATTATAGTTCAAGGCATTTCGGCACCTGATTGTTTAATAGCCTCAATTCATATCTACCATGGCCACTTCCCGAGACCCTCGGTAGCTAGTTTATCAAGATATTGACTGGTCATCTTGTCTGTCGCCTCGGGTTTGCCGAGGCCCCACGTCGAAAGCTAATTGAGCAGTAGATAACCAGAATAAGAGAAGTTAGAGAACAATAACAGCAAAGTGTAATATAATGGAGACAAGCGGGTCGTTTGATCGTCGGCAAGTCGAATGGTCACTGCTATCGTGTTAGTATAAGCCCTGAGCTATCCTCGCTTTCGGAAGAGCCTCTCGTCTACTGGTGGGGCCAAGCCCGGCACTAGAGCATCTCCGGCCGGTGCCGCTGACTAAAACCTCCTGGGGTCTATGTGAGCGGTTGGAGCCACTAATTATCGTCAGGATCCGATAAAAGATAGTGCCGCCATACCTTGCATTAAATCAATGATCGCATTTTACTATATCGTAACATCCTAACCTCACTCTAGTTACCTCAAGTCGCTTGATGGGATCTATGGTGGAATCGCGTCGTGAGAAGAATGCCACAGTAAGTTTACTTAGTTCCATTCATGTAACACTTCCATATGGTAGCGTCGAACCCAAATAAATAAAGAATTGATAGATCTACATGCTCTATCCCTGTGCATCTGCGGGGACGAACTGAGAATGGCACAAATAGGCATTTCTCCAAACTTTCAAGACCCGGGAGTTGGGGTGACGGGCTACAGCACCTGTTCGGATCTTTCTTACATTCAAGCAACGCCCGTCCGGCCCTTCCGATCCCACCAACTGTCACCCTTGGCTTGACATTCATCCCCGACAACGCAGTAGTAATTGCCGCCCCTGTTGTTCATGTTGGGAGACGAAATGTCATACGCGCTCTTCTTGTGCTTATACTCACCTGGCGCGACCGAGTCTGTTTCCGCCGTGTCTGGTACACATGCATTAGCTTTATCTGAAGTTTAATGCTCTGTGCCAGAGTGATTCAAAAGTTATGTGGGCGGTGTTGTACCAGATGCACACAGTTTCGTTCTGACCGCCGTTGCTGTCGTTGATGTCTGAGAAGTCAATGGGCTGTTCCGCATTGATGATACTGCCACATGTCTCCGCGATGACAGTGCCATTGGAGCCTTCTGTAGAGCTGAAGAGTCTCTCGTTTGGATTGCACATCTGGATCTAGAGAATTGCATATCTCTTCTAAGCGCCTATCTCGAAGTGGACATCCATTTTGGGGTAGTCTCTTCAACTGAGGCATGCACATTGATTGCCTCACCGAGAATGATAGTTTCTTCCAAGGTCACACTTTGCAAAGGCGCCTAGTTTCCTTTTCTCTACTACAGACCCTCGCTCTGCCAGAGCTCGTCAATTGCATCCTCGGCATCATATCCATAGGCCCAAATCTGAGTTACTGGGTCGCTCCACTGATTTGTACTCTCAACAAATGGCCGCCCCTCCACCTCGGCCCTCATTCCAAGGTCCCTAGCCTGCTGGAGAGGACCATCTGGAAAGTGCCATAACTTCCCATTCACCAAGCTTGCGGACTGCATACCGTAGCTTCGACTCATCCTTTCCTTCTCAAAGAGATGCAGAGCAGTTGTGAGTTGGTCTTTGCACTTGATCTTGGAGATCGCTGTGGCCAGCGCAGCGCCGTCTTCTACAGCCATGGCGGCACCTTGAGACATGTAGGGCACCATGGCGTGGGCAGCGTCTCCTAGGATAAGAAGCTTCTGACTCCTGGAAATCCAAGTTTGGAGATGGCTGCCACTCATCAAGGGCCACTTGATCGTGCTTTTGATCATCTTGATTACCTTGAACAACCTAAAGATGCTCAGTATGTTTGCTGGTAGTATCAGAGAAGACACGACTTACTTTGGATCCCAGTCCTTGAACGAGTCTTGCATATCGCGGATTGCATTCTCGGCATTCCACGTACTCGGTGATGAGTGGTCTACGTGAGACAAGACCATGTTGAAAGAGTTGCCTCCAGCGATGGAGTACGTCATGACGTGGCGGTCTTCCCCAATCCTTACATGGTCAATATTAGCTGCAATACGAAAGACATTCTCCACGTACCAGATATTGATCCCAGGCTTCTCGAGCAACCAGGCTGTGTCCTCATCCCGCTTCATCTCATCTGTGCTTACTGTCGCGCGATAAGCAGCAAAGCCAGTCTTTTGGGGTGGTAGGTCTAGACCACCGAGAACAACTGATCGAGCTTGGGACTTGACGCCGTCTGCAGCAATGACCAGATCGGCACGGTATTCACGACCATCAAAGGTTGTGGCCGATGGAATCGACTCGTTGTAGTCGGTGACCCTGCTGTCAGTCACAATCTTTACTCCAAGGTCCTCTGCTCGGCGACAGAGGGCGCGATGGAAATCTGCACGATGGATGACGAAATAAGGTGCTCCGTATCTGGTTTCAAAGTCTGGTAAGAGCCTTGTATAGGCGATCGGGTCACCGGTCTCCCATCTTCGAAATGTCATACTGTCTGGCTTCACGGCATATTGCTCAAGATATGGACCGAGGCCCCATTTCAAAAGCAATCTGCACGAATTTGAAGGAATCTGAATACCTGCGCCAACCTGAGAGTAAACACGTCAATCACCAGCTTGGGCATTTTCCTTCTAGAGACGTACCTCGCCCAAGACAGCTGCCTGCTCCAAGACTGTAACCTCGTGGCCTTGACGAGCGAGCGCAACACCTGTGGCTAGACCACCAAGTCCTGCGCCGACAACCAAGATTTGCAGCTTGACTTGAGACTTAGGAAGATGGCCATTTCCATTGGTATGTTCAGCTGTGTGATGGAGCCTCTCCAGAAGACTAGTGGATCGTGAAGGGTATGCTGAGGCCTGCTAGAGTAAGACGTTGAAGCTGTTTCATTGGGACCAAAGCCGACACGTACCGGCTGAGTAATCTTGTTCTTCGCCATCGTCGTTCTTGTCACATGTATGTTTTGAACTCTTGAAACTGCTCCTCGAATGATTTGCTTGTAAATAAATTGTCAGCAATGCACAGACGAATTATGTAGTTTTGTGCTGCGTGTGGTAGTAAAATGGCCGGGTCCTGCGGGATCCTTTCCCGATAGTGCCCCGATGTCAATGTCATTGTCGCATCTGCCGGTTTAGCAGCAATAAAGCTTGTGCCTTGGCAATTATTGATTGATAATCAAATCATTCGCGTTGAAGTATATCTACGATACAATAGGTAAGGTCGTCAAGGGATCAAATCCACGGCCTTTGAATGAGAACGCAATCACCAGCAACCTACCACCAACTTCACTTCGCTCACCGACAGAAACATTTAAAACATTCAGCTTGATCAAAATGCCTTCTGCAAATATCACAGTACCCAACGGTGGCCAGCCTCTCGGCGACGTCACTTCAGCCAAGTCACTGAACACGGCTGAAGACCTAGTTGAAGCCCTCAAGGCGACCAACACAGCTCCTCTGTGGGCCCAGATGCAACGCCTGAACCCTCCAGCACCCAACCCCCAAACCATTCCCTACGTCTGGTCTTACGATAAGATAAAGCCATATCTTCTCAAGGCTGGACAGCTAATAACTGAGAAGCAAGCTGAACGCCGTGTCCTGATGCTTGGAAACCCCGCAAGAAGTGAGTCGGGCATCTCGTATCCCTACCGCCCGAGTCAGTACTAACATCTCTTGGCTTAGCCGCACCATATACCACCGATACCCTGTATGCTGGACTTCAGCTGGTGCAGCCCAAGGAAACAGCACCTGCGCACAGACACACCGCCTTCGCGTGCAGGTTCATCATCGAAGGCACTGGCGGCTTTACTGCAGTCCACGGCAAGAGGGTTCCCATGAAGCCTCGTGACGTGATTGTCACGCCCACTTGGAACTGGCATGACCACGGAAAGAAGGGCGCTGATGAGGAGGGCGGGGATGATCAGCCTGTCATCTGGCTCGACGGACTTGACCTCCCAAGCTTCATCCACTTCCCTGTCCATTTTGTCGAACATCATACAGCTGCACGATACCCGGCAGAAGACTTTAAAGAATCAGATATTGTCTACCCGTGGAGCAAGATGCAGCCCAAGCTAGATGCCAGTCCTGACGAATGGGTCTCGGAGCCGTATCTGAAGCCTAGTGGGGCCGAAAGTAAGTCCTGACATTGACAACCCTTGAACTTCTGCTAACACGGTTACACAGTTGGTCGCATCATTGGTGCTTCAGCTGAGAGGCTTAATCCGGGATCCAAGTCGCCCGAGATCCAAGAGACAAGCTCCGCTGTGTACCATGTCATTGAGGGTTCCGGTTCCACTAAGGTCGGAGACGAGGTCCTTGAATGGAAGCAGGGTGATACGTTTTGCATTCCGACCTGGCACAAGTATCAGCACCGTGCAGACGCTGAGAACAAGGTTTATCTCTATAGATTTGATGACAAGCCGATGCTCAGGGCTCTGGGCTTTTACAGGGTGGCTGGGGTTGATGTTGAGACATATGTATCTGATTGAGAACGTATAGTCTTTTTTTCGGATGAATCGAGAGGAGAAGGGCATGAAACTAGAGTGAAAAACAGTCGTTAACTCGAATATGATTCTTCCCGAGATCGCAACAGATTCTCATACTAAAGTAGGCCATGCTCCTCAGTCTGACTGAGCCTCTTATCAATCTTCGCATGTGGAAAGTTATATCACTTTGGTGAACCAGACTCTGGCATCTGTTAAAGACATGCTTTCCACTCCAAACTTCATTATCCCTATCGATCAAAGATACAAATGCCCTGAGGTTCATGTCACTGATTACTCGGCTTGACTGGGATCCCCCCACCTATTTTGTCTTTTCTTTTAGCCTCTTCCATACTCATTTGCTGATGCTTGCTCAGAGCTTCAATCAGCATACACAATTTAGCTGATGCTCACGCCGTGTAATTTACCTCGTTGGTTTCAAAAGCCAGCGTGACCGCCCCACTGCGGGTTCTAGCATGCCTTTGACAGTTGGTAGTCCAGCATCTAGCCAATCGCTTCAAGAGTGGTTAGGCATCCGACATTGCCCCTAACTCCGGACTATACTGAATGGCGTATCCGCGCCCAAAACACCGAGTACTGTGGCTTGGCATGCTCCTGGAGAGCTTCTGTTATTACTTACTACAAGTAATACGAAATCTCGTCATAATGATACTCAGTTTCCGATATCGCATTCCTGATTTTGTTAGCTCAACCGAAGCTCTTCAAGAAACGATGGCGGATTCAACCATTTACCAGCCTGCGCTCCGCAATGGATCACAGGGCTACCGTATTCCACTTCTTGTCAACGATGCTCCAGTCTTCAGAGACGATGATACCTCACGACATCAGTCATTTGAAGGAGGGTATTTCCAGGGCGCTGATGTATCTGACTGCGCAGATGCTGTGTCGAGTTGCAGCAAAGCATTTGTGACTTGGTCCACGACTTCTCCGACTCACAGGCGCGGTCTCCTCTTGCGCTTAGCATAGGTACTTAACTACTTTCATCACTTCTAACACCATGGCTGACAAAGTGGAATCGTAGGTGCTGAAGAACCATCAGCATGAAGTGCGAAACATCATGAAGTCCGAGATCTACTGCGACGATGAGTGGGCATCCATCAATGTCACCACCAGCATCGATTTGATTGAACAGACTGCGTATCTGCTGACGGCGGGGGCCATGAGTGGCACCATCCCACACACCCAACCTGAAGGGTCATACGGTTTGGTGTTTACTCGTCCTTTGGGAGTTGTTCTGGGCATTGCTCCCTGGAACGCACCTCTCTTCTTGGCCCTTCGAGCGGTGATCGCCCCGTTGGCTACTGGAAACACAGTTATTCTCAAGGCAATGATTCTATCCCTGATGCCTGGTAGTGCCATACTAATCTCGACCAACTGCAGGGGTCCGAGCTTAGTCCCAGGACACACTACTTCGCCGCTGGGTTATTTGCAAAAGCTGGGTTTCCTCCAGGGGTCGTCAATTTTATCCTCCACCGGCCAGAAGATGCCCCTGAGATAGTTGGGTATCTCATTAGGGACCCTGCTGTCAGAAAAGTTAACTTCACTGGTTCAACAAAAATTGGGCGTAGTATTGCTCAGCAAGCCGGACTTGCTCTGAAGCCGGACTTGCTCTGAAGCCGGTATTGCTGGAGCTTGGTGGGAAGAACTGTTGTATCGTCTTGGGGGATGCAGACATTGGCCGTGCAGCAGAATCAGCTCTTGCTGGGGCAATACTGAACGTGAGCTTACTCTGTACTACTTCTGGCCAATCACTAATCAATCTTGTGTATAAAGGGCGGACAAATATGCATGTCTACAGATCTGGTCCTAGTGGAAAAGGATGTCGTCGATGAGTTTCGTGCGGAGCTTACAAAACATCTCCAAAGCAAGAACGGCTCGGCGTATCGGCTTGTTGGGCCCAAGAGCCAGTCGAGAGTACAAGCTTTAGTCTCCGATGCAGAAGCCAAGGGATCTTCTGTAAAGTCTTCCACGGAGCGCCAGCCTGACTCAAACCAAATACCGATCACAATCCTCGATAATATCAACAGCTCTATGGATTTCTTCCGCACAGAGACTTTCGGTCCCTGTCTTGGTATCGTCACTGTTTCCAACGCGGACGAGGCGGTGAATATTGTCAACGATAGCGATTATGGGCTATCTGTTGCGATATGCACACGAAATCAGTATACAGCATTGGAAATGGCGCGTCGTCTTCAGGTTGGTGCGGTGCATACTAATTCCTCTACGGTTCATGATGAAGCGACCTTGCCTCATGGAGGAACTAAGCTGAGCGGATTTGGCAGATTTGGCGCGGAATGGGGTTTGAAGGAATTTGTTGAGATGCAAACAGTCATCATGCACGCGTAATCATAACAATTAACTTTCTCATTAAACTTGTATTTTGTCCAGTTATCCTCTAATTTCACGTCCCATAATTACGGAGTTAATCTTCAACTGTGTAAGCTGGAGACCTCCATTGGCATAGGTGCCTAATAATCACTCCTTTCAAGTCTCATCACGAACAGCACTGGCTGCTACGTCGCCTCTGCCGTCTGCTGTAGCAATACGCTAAAGACCGTGTCCCAAACTATCCGGCTAAGAAAAAGGCTGACTGGGGAACTGGTGCCAGATCCCGCGGGCTTGAGTATCAAGCGAGATCAAGTCTCTCTGGAAAATGCTGGGCCGCTATCTATCTTGCAATGATTTGAGGCTTTCCCGGGCCATGTAAACCGCGTCACTCAGTGCGTAACGCGATGAGATTGTGCGGGGTAAACTCTGGGGCAAGAGGTCGGGGCAAAGACGGGAAAGGGCATCCCCCAGCCGGAAGCATTCTGACATGAGGCTTGGTCTAGACCAGCCCCTGGCTCTGGCCAGTGATAGGCGGAGGCATAAAGGATTGAGGCTTGAACCCTGTGAGCAACTCCTTTTCTGATATCAGCCTCATCAACAGCCATTGATACCACTGTCAGTCATCAACTGCTACGAGGACCGCATACTCGACAATGTCTATCTCTCCTTTCGTAAGAACCCTCCAGTCACAGGTTCTATTCAAGCCACGAATGCTAATAGCACTTATAGCAATGGCCGCTCTGGTGGCGCATATGCGTTCTACTCAACGTCAGCTTCTACAATCTCCTCGGAAATGCCTGGGCCTCAGGTCTTTCTCCCGTCTTTGGCTTAATCATTCAGGAGCTGCACTGCTCGTAAACCCAAGCTTCTTACTTGCCAACGTATGCTCTGTTGGCTCTTGGACTCTCAGTGCGTTACCCGTCCTCATGGTCTTGTCATTGATTCGCTAACCTCTTCAGAATCTCTTCGCTCTCCCGTTATCAGTGCTCATTGGAAAGCGCTACACGGTCCTCTGTTCGCTCGTTATCTTCATCGCCTGCAACATTTGGTCCAGCGAGGTCACCGACTATTTCTCCCTTCGGAACTCACGCATCGTTGGTGGATTGGCTGGCGGTCTCGTCGAGGCTCTTGGTCCTATCATCATAGCTGAGACGTTTCCCACTCATCAGCTCGGAAGAGCCATGGTTGTATATGTCGGCTTCCTTGCTGCTGGCTCCGCAATTGGTCCTCTTGTCGCTGGAGCGCTTGGGGCCAGCTTGGGTAGCTGGAGATGGTATCTCAGGATCCTCTCAATCGCGACCGGACTGAACCTTTTTGGTTCTATCCTGATGCTTCCTGAGACGACCCACGATATCGAGGAGCTGGACGCGGCTCAAACCAGGCTTGGTAGCTCGACAATCGCAGAACCGAAACCTACGAGCACATCGGTCGAGGATATCTGCATCTCGTCACCGACCGAAACAATAACTGGGGAGATGTCTTTCGACAGCTTCAGAAAGGAGTAGATGTCGAGGTCGTTCAGCGGCGAGTACATGCCCATGAAGTGGAAGAGTATGGGCTTGTCACTGGTCCGGCCATTGCAGCTCCTCATGGCGCCTCAAGTTCTCGTCACAGTCTACATCTTTGGCCTAACCATTGGCTGGACTGTCATTATTTCCATCATCCTCACCATCACCTATGCTTCTCCTCCCCTACTGTGGAATTCGCGTTCGATTGGGTTACTCAATGTCTCTTCTCTTCTCGGTCTTCTTATCGGCCTTCCCTTTGGTGGTTACTTGGCAGACCTTCTCTTCATCCGCTCAACAAAAGGAGGCACCCAGGAGCCTGGTCCCCGAAGTAGACTGCCGATGATGCTTATTGGAGGACTCACCAGCTCGACTGGTTGCATTATTCTCGGTCATGGGCTTCAAACCCCTGGTCTCTGGATCGTTGTCTGTGTAGGATGGGGCCTCCTTGCATTTGGTTTGGCAGGATCGGCAAACCTTCTGCTTACTTATTCTGTCAACACCATGCCATCGCGAGCAGGAGATATCGGTGTCCTTGTAAACGTCATGAAGAATTGTTTGGCCTTTGGTGTATCCTACTCAGCGCTCACTTGGTTGAATGCTATGGGCCCATTGAAGCAGTTCGCCATTATGGCTGCTCTCCTTTGGCTTGGATTCATCGTGGCGATCCCGGTTTGGGTTTGGAGCAAGTCCATCGTCCGCAGAAGCGCTATTTATGCTAGCTAGGTAGTAGCTTGTAGGGAATTCGTTACATATCCTGCCATTTGCAAACAACTTAATTAGTTTTTGGTACAAGTCAACTAGCTCTTACGCTCACTTTTGTCGTGCGATTGATTGATTATGCTATCATTGTTCGATGTGACGAGTACACTAGCCATCCAAGAATTCAAGGGGATCTGATTATCCTCACAGTAAAACACTCTGCCAGGTTGAATCTTGGCAATAGTTGGGTAAAATACTACCAATGGAACAATAATCTCATCACTGGACATAATCGGATTCTCCAACAATGATCATGAGAGAGTGCCTTGTAGAAAGCCTGACAAGATGCCAAGTCGCGTGTTTACCCTACATCGCACAAGGCGCAGTGAGGAATGGTTCCGCTTTGACCAATCACACAGTTCAGTTCAACCAGGAAGCAAAGAATCGGACTAACTGGATACAACCGCCAAGGGTATCAGATCGACGCACAGCCTCAAATTGTATTCTATATATAAACCAAAGCCGGAGGATGTTAACATCATCGATTTTCCAGTCTGATGCCTGTGTATATACCTTTATATGACAAAATAATCCTACTATAAAAATGCCGTTTTCAACAGTCTACGAAGACCCTTGGACAAGGACCCCGGTCGATTTAAGCCACGTCGCTGTTGTGAGCTAACATGCTACTTGATGAAATGGATCTGAAACTTATTCTCTCTCAATAGCAACATCTTGAGCTAATCGAGACCTTTATCAAGCTTCTTCAACATCTTGGTGATGCAGATGGCAGCATAAGTGACGAAACATTAGCGTATTCAGAATGGCGCTATGCTATGTATCTTCGTTTCATCGACATGCGAGGCTTTTGCCCAAATGACCACCCGCCTCCATGGTAGGCTCTGTATCTTTGCCATGTCATCACCTGACTGACAATAATAGGGACGTTGCGCTTATCATGTATCTGCACATGCTCTCACCGTCGCGCTTTCACCACTATATCTACGATAACCGTAACCGCAACTTTAATGGCATCTTTGGCTTAGAGCATCGGCATTTCCCTATGTCCAAACTGCTAAAGGGTGAGTGGTGTCCCAGACGGACGAAGAATGCTTGGGATGAATGCAGTAAGATGAGTTGGTCTGGCTCTGAGTGTCGTGGCTCGAACCTACCATATCAACTATGGCCTTCTGCACCATGGAAACCGAAAAGACTCTCCATCTTGGGAGGAAGGGCTGATCGGCCACCATGTTCGGACCGAAAATGGATAACGCCGACTGACAAAAAGCTGGAAGAGATTCCAAAAGCCCAACAAGGAAAGGTTATTCTAATGCACCAGTGGGATCGCTGCCGCACAAGTGTACCGGAGCAAGGCTACAAGGTCTGGGACCTCCAGTCATACGCAACGATACGAACTTGCAGGGTAGAAGAAAGATGCAGGAGTCAAAGCCAGCATGAACAGTTCAACGAGACATGCATGCTGAAGCCATGGCCATCCTTACATGATCTTCGAGCAGACCTCGAGCAACAAGTGTCTTTCTGGAAGGTTATACTACAAGTCAAGAATTCGGTACCTGGATTTGTGGAAAGTCTGAAAAGCTCAGTGGTTGAGTATGAAGACTTTCTCGGGCTTCTGGGTAGTATACTTCCAAAGAGTGAGAGAGATGGCTCATACAAGTCAAAGCTAGACCCAAAGACAGCAAATGTATCTCGGCACCCAAGTTCACGACCTTCTCGCATACTACCCCCAACACTCGAGATTGATCTTCTATGGCAGACGCATCGCTTGTTCCCCGCGAGTTACTGGGTTTGGTCAGCTGAGAAGGCAGACTGGGTCCTCGATCGAGAACGCACAGCAAATGTACAGGCGGTGAATACACTGCTTCAATATACAAGACAGTTATGGAAATCGAAGTATGCCTCAGAATTGGAAAAGGGAGTATCGGTGGAGGAGACGCTCGAGCAGTACATCCCTGACACGGTGAAGCATGCTGCCGCCAACGTTGAGAGGACTGATCTAAGAACTCTGCTCTTGGGCCGTGATGCATGGAAACAGAGAAGGGTTATCCAAAGGGGACGAGGGAACGATATATCCGGTGGAGGAGGAGCTGGTAATTATGGAGGATCAGGCGGCTGTGATGGAGGCGGTGGTGGTGATGGGGGTGGAGGTGGCGAGTAGAGAATAATAGAATAAGAGAAAAACTCGTCGAAGACCGTGTAGGAGGTTAATAAGAACATAGTCGACAGAAAGGTTTAATTACACAGTAAAAGGGCCATGAAACAGTGGGCTTCCAATTATATATGGTGATAGCTGGGTGGCTTCTGGGGCTGAGGAGATTCTGAGAATTAAAATAAGTAATATAGACAGTCAGTCTCTAATTAGACATGGAATTGTTATGATAAGTGGCTTGTTTGCTCTCTAGGCTGTGCAAAATTATAAACTGTAAATATAGGTGGGGTTAAGCTTGAGGTTCTTAGCTATATCATTCGTCAACCCCAGACATCCTGGAGCGGCGCAGTTAATTATTGTAATTTGTAATTCATAGTTGCCTAAACGAACGACTGGGTTTATTAAGACTGATCCTTGCTCAAAGCAACTTGAATAAAAACTCGACTTGTTCAGCGCAACCTCTCTTATAAGCCAACTCACCAACTGACAAATATCAACTATGCAATGGGTCTATGCGATGCCTGTACTCAAGCACTGAAAACTGTATACAAGCAGCAACTGAGACGTCCCAATGACGGGCTGAAGATTGTTCATGCGCCTTTCAATCAAGACACCCCGCAAGCCTGCTGGGTCTGCCGAAAATACTCTTTATGGCTTAAAGATCACTATCCAAATACTTTCCATGCATGGAGATCCGGGCCGCTTTACAGTGTCTTTCGTCCCGATTCGCAAATGATCACACCTGGGGATGCCACGCCAGAGGGCAACTGGTGTATTGTACAGATTGGTGTTACAGTACAACCGCTGGGATTTTCTAGTCAAGACGCTGCGCTGGGAGTGTCATTCAGACTAATGAATGATCAGGGTAGGTAAGATCTTTTTACAATTGTTGAATTGATGCTAATTCAGCAGAATATCAATCCTATGCATCTGTAGGACCAGAAAGAAATTCTCCCACTTCGCGTGCTGATCTTGTCGGCTTTTGGCTCAATCAATGCACGAAGACACATGCAAGATGCGCTTCTATACGAAAACAAAGAGGCTCGTGGTACCCGACGCGTCTTTTATGCCTGAGTCCAGGACAGCGCAACGTACGACTCATAATTTCCGCTTTGGATGATATGCAAGGGCCATATATGACTCTTAGTCACAGATGGGGTAGCTTTGTATACACAAAGTTGACTTCAAGGACTCTCGAGGAATTCAAGAATGGCATTGATATCAGCAATTTGCCTGTGCCTTTCAGAGAAACGATACAATTTGCCCGGCAGGCAGGGATTAACTATTTGTGGATTGATTCTCTGTGCATCGAGCAGGACGAGGATAAGAGAGACTGGAGCGTTGAGGCCCAGCTAATGGACAAAGTGTATTCACATTCGTTCTTGAATGTATCTGCTACCTTGGCCGATGACGATACTCGATCTCTTTTCGACCAGAGTCCTCATTCATTTCATCCAGAATTGCTCTGTCTGCCTTTCACCAAAATGACCAGGGTCTTTAGAGTTGGCAGACCTCGCACCAAGATCAAGATGCTACAGGAACGTTCGCGCAGAACCTGGATCGTTGATAACGATCTTTGGGATGACGACATTGAAAATGCTCCATTGCAGAGCCGGGGCTGGGTTTTCCAAGAGCGGTTTCTGTCTCCGAGGATCCTACATTTTGCTGAACGGCAGATCGGGTGGGAGTGTGGAGAGGTCAGCGCCCTTGAGTTGTTTCCGAAGCGAGTGCCTCCAGGGTTGCTGAAAGAATCAAGAAGTGCCGTGATTGATAGCCTCCTCTCACGGATGCCACCAACGAATGAGAACTCAATCAACTTCCGTCGATGTTGGGATGATATCATTCACAAGTATACTCAGACAAACCTTACATTTAGCAACGATAAGCTAATTGCTTTTGCTGGTGTAGCCAAAGCCATTGAGAGTGTACAGAATGACACCTATCTTGCTGGGATTTGGAAGAGTGTCTTTATTTATCAGCTTGCCTGGACTAGAACGAGCTATGATGCGATTCAGAATCCTCTCGACCTTGCATCTGACCGAGCTCCCAGCTGGTCCTGGTTATCCGTGGATGGTGAAATCCTCCTACCGGAGGCCTGTAGGCCACGGAAACATTTTGCAAGTGTCGTGGAATTCCCTGACATCAACTCTGCCGGAAGTTCTGCAATTTCAGCTTCTGGATCCGTTCTTCTCAAGGGTACTTTGTTACCAATTGACTCGATGGAGTGGGATGGTGACTCTTTGTCTGCATTCAAAGTTAGCGGTCTTAGGTTAAATGACGGGTGGGTCGTTAATGATACCCATTTGGACTTGGAGGGCACCAAAGAACAGATTCTTGAGCTTGAAAAGTCCGGGATTGCTCTCCTTCCGCTCTTTGCGACAGACAAACATATGCATTGTATAGCAGTTACTAGTCTCACTGTCCCTGGAAACAAGTCTATGGTGGTCCGCCGCGTTGGGGCATGTCAAATCGAGTATCGAAAACTCCATATCCCTAACCAAGGTAGGCAAGAAGGATGGATTGAGGATCCTTCAACATTCTTCCTCCCAGGCAAGCCTAGCCATGACTTGCTACATCCTGTTGCGCGATCGGTTATAAGAATAGTTGAAGAGGATATTGCTGTAAATCAAAGACTTATAAGGCTTTGTTAACAATACCAGGCCGATTACGAGTTTGGATAGTTTTATTTCCGGGTTATCTGTGAAAGAGAACGTGCTGCCAATTAAGAAGCAAACTAACTGGCTTCCAATCAATGCTGATACAGCTTTTCCATTATAGACCAAAGTCTGCCAATCTGCTCAAGACTTTCTCCTTAACATCTTCAGGATAGCCATTCTTAAAATCACAAGTCACCCAGCCTTGCTTGCCTTCATACTCTTCTGGCAATAAGCAATTAGCCACAACCTTCCCGCCAGTGAGCTTTGTCCCAGGTCCATGTGACATATATGGCACGAGTGGGTAAGCAGGAACATTCTCGAAGTGAAACTCATCCATTGCTGGCCTGCATCTCGTTGCAAACGCCCAAGTGACGTCGTTCATGTCGAATGGGTTGATATCCTCTCCAACCACCAGAAGGCGGTGGATCTGCATACCGCACTTGTTGCGGAACACAAGGTCTCCTATCTTGGTGCAGAAGTCTTTGGCGTTAGTCTTCATCTCAGCGAGCCTCTTTCGGTCAACTTGTACAGCCGCCCAAATGACCTGTGTCTCAAACAAGGCAAAGACTTGGGTCACCGGCAAACCATGCTGTTGAAGTAAGTGTCTAATCTCTGCGGAGGCAAGAGTTCCAATCATGGTATGTGTCTCATCTGGACCGAGGTTTGCGCGTCCAGGCACACAAACAGGCAGGATCGGATTGTTTCGATGGGTGATGGCTTTAACAGTATACAGAGGTTGTTGGGAGTTTTCATCGAGAAAGCTGTAGCCATGCATCTCGCCAAATGGACCTTCTTTGGCAGTATCTGTGATAGAAATGGTGCCTTCCAACACAATTTCGCTGGTTGCGGGGACGTACATGTCGTTGGTTTCACACTTGACTAGCTCCAGTGGTGAACCACAGAGAGCGCCGACGTATTCGGACTCTGAGACACCAGCTGGCAGAGGCATACTGGCCGCCATGGTAGCGATAGGTGGAGCACCCAGGGCGATGGCGTATGGTACGTCTTTTCCAGTCTTTTTCCACTCCCCGAAGATCCTGGCAATATGCTGTGGTTTCATGATGAGACCGACCATACGAGTCTTGTCATAAACCATCGCCCGTGCAATGGACCAATTTGTCCATGGCTCTGTTGGATGGGGTATGATGTTGATACCCAATGTCTGAATATAGTCTCCCCCATCAGCTTTGTTCAGAAGAGGTGCAGGCAACTTGGTGAGATCAACATCGTCACCGATGATGATGTTCTCTTTGCACGGCCCCGTAGACACATGAATGGGAGGAAGAGGCTTTTCTCCCTTTGCTGATAGCATCTTGTCGATGACATCTGTCACGCCAGCTTCTTTCGGAAGTGCGAGATGCTGTGCCAGGCGACGATATGGAAACGTTGGGTCACTAGAGAAACCAGCTGGTGCGCCTAGAATGCGAAATAGGCCGTCTTTTGCCCCCTTCACATTGTGGAACAATGGAGCTTTTGTGCGCTGCTCATATGCGAGGCGGATGACAGCTGCGACTTCGAGCTTGGGGTCGACTTCAGCACTTATATCGGCCAAGTCATTGTTCTCTCGCAAAGTTTCCACAAAGACCCGAAAGTCAAGGTGCGCGGGAGACGAATTGGTGCCCGCTGATAGCGACCGACGCGATGCACGGCTCGCCAGGAGCTTGTTTGTCAAGGTAGGACGAAGTCGCTGCATGATTCTCATTGATGATTCAATGTGTTACGGACAAAGAGGCTATCTTCGTGCCAGGCTCTCCAGGTCGTTGACCCTCCAAGGAATTTAAGCGAGTGAGGTATTGTCGGCCGCCTCGTACCGCATAAGGAATGCGCTGAAGTCAGCTTTAGCAAGCATCTTATTAAGCACTACTGCAACCATCTGTCATCTCACAGCAAGCCACAGTGTAATAGATTTATTTATCTTAATGGCGAAGCCGTACCGATTATCCGAAATCACAGCAAAACAGAGCTCTGATAACTTCATCGTTCTCTGCCTTCCACGTATCACTCGGGCTACATCTCTCACCATACCCGCCTAGCGGTGCTACAGCCTATTATGTAAAGTGACTACAGAGCGTGTTTGAGGTCATGTAATAGAGACCCTGAGAGTCCCTCATGGCCGATTGACTTAGATAGCGCCACTTTGGACTGTTAAAGTCAATTGTCGTTAAGATTCTCAACTTACCAGGTTAGATTTCTCTAGCCAATAAAAACTATTGGGATTCGCTAGCCGAGTTACCGCATAAGAAGGTCTTATGCGAATTTCGTATAAATGCAGCCCCGGAAGATGTGGCGTTGGCCTGGCGCATTATAAATCTTGGAATGATGCAAGATCGGCACAGCCATTTCATGATATAGTGCTTACACCCTTGTGTGCTGTAATAAAGTAACTATCAAGACCATGAATTGTATGTTTGTAAAGTCTGACTAAAACCTATCTAATGGTTTGTTGCATTTTTCACTTTAAGCTGATCGAGTCTGTTACTTGTATAAGGATTGCAAAACCTATAAGCGTGTATGCCCTGCTCAGGAGATCTGGCTTGCGATCTAAGTAAATCCCAAACGGACCTGGACTACCAGTTGAACCAAGGACTGCTCAAGAGCTTCAATTAAATATTATCCTGCTAAGATGCGCACTCTTACTAGCCCCTTGCGCCTTTTCAGCGGACATGACTTTCCAAAGCTTTCACTGGCTTATCGCCTACCATTTCAAACACGCTACCAGTCATCCTTAGCTAGGATCAATGGCCGTTCAAAACGTATCGTCGTTGCTGTTACTGGAGCAACTGGTTCACCCTTGGCAGTTGCTCTTCTCAAACGCCTCCGGGAACTCGAGGTTGAGACGCATCTCATCATGTCAAAATGGGGAGGGGCAACACTCAAATACGAACTCGAGACCCCAAATAACACGGCATCGTATCTAGAATCTCTTGCTTCAGTCACACACTCGTCACTAGATGTATCTGCTTCACTATCCTCTGGCTCCTTTCGCACAGACGGCATGATCGTAGTTCCATGTAGTATGAAGACATTGGCAGGCATACGCATGGGCTATGATAATGACCTCATCGTACGAGCGGCAAGTGTGACATTGAAGGAGAGAAGGAGGCTTGTTCTAGTGGCTAGAGAAACGCCGTTGACGAGCATTTACTTGGAGAACATGCTTGAAGTGACGAAAGCCGGCGCTGTGGTATTTCCGCCAGTGATGGCCTTTTATACGAGGCCAAGCTGTATCGATGATATGGTACGGCAAAGCGTCATGAGGATGGTTGATCTGCTGGACCTAAAAGTGGATGACAGGGATATGAAGGATGAAGCACGTTGGTCCGGGTTTGACTGGGCAGCGAAGGGAACACACAACACGTAGTACAGAAATACAAGCCACCCATAGCCATGAATATGAGATTTAACCATTGTTTGCAGTGTGAAGCGTTATATACCAACCCAACTTTTAAGAAAAGATCATACAGCAAAACTCTACAAGGCGGCAGGTATTGTACATACTTGGAATTGATGTCTAAACTAATAGTGCCTCTGCTCATTATCTACAATTCTAATCTTAATCCCATCTTTTATACTTATTGGAAGAACACCTGACTTACGAAAGTAGTATAAAACACTTCCGCACTAGTATCAGCTGCAGTTGAAAGCTATTATCTAGCAAATTGGATGTGTCTAGAAAACACTATCTTCGGTCCACTAAGACCTCATATCCAAAGACCTGCGGCTAGGGTACTCGGACGCTCTTGGCGCACTTCGGGGGTGTATATTCTTTCTCTATGATCAAGTGTTGACTTTGGAGATTCATGAGGGAGGCTTGAAAATGTCATTCTGGGCTACGTTTAAATAGTGAACTATCTAAGCTTTTACTTGTTTCCTCCATATAGCTAAAATGTCCTTGCATAAATCGAGTACAGCAGTATTCAAAGACATCACCTTCAAAACTGACACCTCCACGCCAACCTGCTGCATAAACCACTCCCTAATCCTAACAGCCACAAGTGAATCAATACCAATACTAGCAACAGGGGCATTGGTGTCAAGCTCCTCTGGCTTCATATGCAGCATTCCACATAATGCTGACGTAAAGCCAGCAAGGAGTAGTTCGAGACAAAGATCTGGATCAGCGACAGATGAAGTAAGCTGGGCTTTGAGAGACGCAGTACTGCCTTCCTGGGCTGTAGCATCATCGCTGTCGTCTTCGGACTGGAGGTAGTGCCATAAGCGCGGTTGTTCGCGCCACGTGTAGTTCCGGATATCACCACGAATACCAGTAATCAGATCATGCCGGTCGCCCGCAATGACCTCGGCTAACATATCGTGTAGGTCCGTCTCACTGACAGGAGACATAAGCCAATACAGCGAATCTTCAAGCATCTTACGTTTCTCATGTCGTTGGACATAGCCCAGTCCACTGACACCTCCGATGTGGACAACACCGCTAGGGTAACCACGTTGTCTCATGTTGCTAACTGTGCCTTGCATGAACCAGTTCGATGACCCATATGCAGTCTGTCCGGCATTTCCAGCGACCGCAACTGCAGAAGAAAAGAAGACAACGAAGTCTAGCTTCTCTGGTTTAGCTTCTCGGTCAAGGAGTGCAACAAGGTTTTGCGTTCCTTTCACCTTGGGACCCATGACAGCTGAAAAGTCTGACCACGGCTGGTCTGCAAACAGTTGGTCTCGCATAAGCATCGCGCCATTCATGATACCGGCCACGGGCGGCATCGATCCATGGATCTCGGCCCACGCATTCGATAGTGAAACCTCGTTGCAGATATCAATGACCATGAAGCTCAAAGTAGCACCGTGAGTTGCGGCAACATGATCCACCACTGGTTGAAGAGTAACAGGGTTACGAGATGCTAACACAACATAGCGAGCTCCGTTTTCAAACATCCACAATGCAATGGAGATACCGAAATCACCGGCAAGGCCGATCAGAAGATAGGTCTTGTCACCGGAGAAAATACCTTCGTGGGATGGCGGGAGAAGCTTAGCCGTGATGGTTGTCGTTGTCGTTCTGTCAAGGACGCTACTTGGTAAGACGGCTGATGGGGATGTCTTGGCGATATCTTCAATGGGAATAACGGCTCCCTCAACTAAATTCTCAGACGCAAGAGTGCCACTGCTGAGTGACCGTTCCACCAAGTCAACAAACATAGCCTTGCTGAGTATTTTGGAGACAACTCCGTCGAAACTGTCCAAAGATAAAACTGGCAGCTCAATGCGGATATTGGGCCAGTTGCTTTGAACCAAACCAACCAAGTTATCACCTTGTTGAGAATCGTCCAAGCAAACGAATGCCGCTATGCCTTTAGGCTTTGCCAGAACAAGTTCGCGCTCGGTAATGAACGGATGGAGGAACTTAAAGTCTCCCTTGGCTAGCTCGCGATCAGATGTTGTGTTGAACAGCTGGATATCATCACGTCTCGAGGCAGCAAGATCGAGCTCTCTTTTCAGCCAAGCAGGGGCACCGTGAATCCAGACGTAACCAGAAAGTCTATGAAGAGTAGCTTCGGCAATTGCTGCCGTCATCATGAAATGAAGCTGGTGATGGTATTCGACATCATTGTCCTTGTTGTAATGCCAAAGAATCTCAGATGCGTCCTTGTCTAAGAGTGCAAGTGATGTTTCGCCTGCGATATTCCGGATGATACAGAGCTGCCACAAATGCTCTTCACCTTGAAAGCGAAGACCATTCACAGGCGATGCTAGCACTTCCAGATTCTTTGTTTCAGTATGTCCATAGGGCCGTTCAATGGCCATTTTTCGACGCTCATCAAGCACCATAAAACGATCCATCGAAGAGGCTTCCACGTATACTTCCTTGTACCTCGTATCAGCGAGCTCGTTGAGGTCGTCAATTGGCCAGATTCTTGGAATGTAAAATGCGTTATCTCTCAGCATCAACTCCGGCTCCAGTGTAAAGAGCATGTCTTGGTCATCTGAGCGGCTACTGCAAAGATTGAGTAATAGCTTGCAAATCGTGTCAGGATCTACAGTCTGTGACTCCTGTTCAATGTCCAAGACTTGAAGCTTCATGGTAGACCGCTCTAGGCGAGCAGATCGTGCCCATCCAAGCACCATAGTATTCTCGGGCTTAGCTCCACCTCGAGCACCTTGAGTAACCCAGAGGAGAGCGCCAGCTTGACGCATTATCTCTTGCAGACCCTTGAAGCGTGCTTCGCTCATCTCATGAAAAACTGGGGTATCGAGATCACAGAGATTCAGAACGATGGCCTCAGGGGGGACACTGATGTTTTCAAGGCCTGAGACTTTCCGCATTGTAGTGTATGGAGCAAGGATGTCTTGTAGCTGAGAAGCCAGTTTTCCGACTATTGTGCTCGGTGATGGATCTAGAACCAGCAACACTTCTGCATCAATCTTCTGTGTTGAAGCGATCGGATCCCGTACAGCTAGAACAACGTCATCAACAGCCTGTGAGAGCATGACACTACAGAAATGCTGTGTGTAGGTGACATCAACACCCGAAAATCCATTCATTTTCAGCAAAGCATCGCAATCGGAGGCATTAATAATCTGGGGCTGTGAATTGTCCTTCTCCAGCCAAGATCCTGGGAGTAAGGACTGAATGAAGCGAACAGGAAGATAGTCGTTGGTCAGAGCTACAAGGAGCAGAAACCCTCCCGGCCGTAGTAGCTTTCTCGCATTGATCACAGTCTCTTGGCTGACCTTCGTAGAGTACGAAGTAGTGGCGATTACCAAGTCGTACGATGCTTCGACAAAACCTTGCTGAACTGGGTCTTTGTCAATGTCAAGAAGCTTGAAGATGAGCTTCGAATCCTGATCAGAAGGCTCAAGACTATTGGTGACTGTATAAGACGTGTATCGGCGCTTGCCTGCAGCACTGATCAACGCGTCTCGTAGGCCTGAGCCGAATCCGGCACCAACTTCGATCATCTTCATAGCCGGGTAACGATGGCAGAGTTGTGAAACAAGGCTGGCTGCATCATCAAGGGTTTCTCGGAAGCCAAAGCTTTCGGCGTAAAATCTGCCAAGTGCGTTTTCTTGCTCGGCTACTTTGATACCTGCAGTGAGACCACGGGTGATGGATGTGAGGTTACGTCCAAGGCGCTCCAAGAGAACGACTTCAGCTGAGTCCACGGCCTCGAGCTTTTCAATCTCTTGGTTCAATACTTCTTCGCTGTCATCAAGCCACTCCTGATTGGCCTCATGCTCCCCAGCCCTCACGCTGGGAATGAGAACCTTCTGCACCCATGTCAGAAAGTTCTTGCGAGCTTTTCCCATGAGCATGATCTCAAACGGCTTGAGCTGCTTGAGGACTTTCCCACAGTAGAATAGAACTAGACGCATGGCTAGCTTGCTAATATTAGCCCTATTCTTTGAGATGATTGACCTTCGATCAGGTTCAATGCCAGACAGAGCATCACGTTCCCAGATATCTTGATGATAAGTTTCTCGCTCTGATCTACGAGAACCTGGTAGATTCAATAAGTGTACTCCGCGAATCTGAATATGTGTCTTGTTGGTCTCAGGACTGAAGACATTGATATCGCCACTGATACGGCTGGCATCGCCGTGGGTGACGAAGGAATCCGCCATCAGTTTTGTAAGACCACCGTCACCCACGGTAGGTGCCGTCATGCTGATCAGGATGTTGTCAATACGACTTGGGAGGTAAGCTGACCGCTGTCGTCTGTCTCCTGGACACGAGTAACCAGCTAAAAGCCCATGGATACCCGTATCCAGGGCTGTGGGGTTTACATCCGAACGAGTCAATAAGTGAGCTTCATGCCATCCTGAAGGCATAGTCACAACAGCGTGGTGCAGACGTCGAAGCATTTCAGGTGTCTGGAAATGGTCTTTATATCCATGTCCCAAGCCAGCCAGAGTGTCATAGAGTTCGTCGACATCAAGTGGAAGCAGGGGTAAAATTGGCTCCGATCTTGGAGGCAGGAGATCGTCCCTGGGAGTACCAAGCTCGATACGCAAGAAACCTTCGACGTGAGAATCGGCTTGAGCTGGCATGTCTCCAAGATTCTGGCCGTGTTCAAAATCAACCGGGTTGCTGTAACAAGACCAGCTTGCCGTGATCACAGCATCTGATTGGCTTGTAATGCGTACCACGAAGAGAATCTCAGTTCCAGGAGAGTCAGGCTTGAGGCTCAGAGCACGAAAGACGTCGATGTCGTGTAGCTCAACAAGTTGAATTTCCTTTTCTGGGGCGACAAGTCTAATTGCCGCCTCATAGGCCATTGTGACATAGCATGTTGCTGGAAATAGGTACTCTCCTTGGATAGTGTGTCCGAATAGCCAAGGAATCTCTTCAAGACGAAGAATCTGTTTCCAGTGAACCTCACGCTGCTTCCCGCCACCATAACTAGAAGCAGAGCCCAGGAGCTGATGTCGTTTCTGGTTTTGTGTACGGACAATAGCTGATTGGCGAGATTCTTTCCAATATACAGTATCGTGATCGAACGGATAAGACGGTAGGTCTTTAAGAAGACCTAGCTTGTTGGTCTTGCCATCGGGAGGAAAGGCACGCTGAATGCCCTCAAAATTGACAATGGATTGTCCACTTTGGAGTGGAAACGTCTTCCACAAGAGACCCATAGCCTCAAAGAAAGCTTCCGCATCGTGCTGACCGCGCTTGAGCACACCGGAGTATGGCAACGCAGTGCCCGTCATATTGTTGATAGTCTCAGTAGCAGGGCCCTTTAGAGCAGGGTGAGGTCCAACCTCAAGCGCAAAGTCAAACACATGGTCTTCGTTCACAGCTCTCTGGACAGCCTGACTAAAAAGTACAGTGTTGGTCATGTTGTCAACCCAGTATTGACCCTTAAGAGACTCAGCGTCGTTGCCACTAAACGAACGGCTACGTCCGTTGGACCCCCACACGCTCGAATACCATACAACATTGTTTGCAGGCTTTTGGTTAATCTTAATGCTACACTTCTGAAGCGAATCAAGATATGGCTGCGCGACTGGCTGCATGTGATGTGAATGGTAGGCCGTATCGACCTGTAAGACTCTCGCAAATGTGCCGGCGGCGTCGAGCTTCTCTTTGGCGGAGTCAATAGCTGAAGCGTCGCCTGCAAGCGTACAGCTGCGAGCTGAGTTACTGGCAGCAATCTTGATCGTTCCTCTCGACTCGGCGCAGAAGCCGGCAGCTTGATCAAGTGACATTCCCACTGCCATCATCTTGCCACTACAACCATCAGGTCCTTGAGCTTTTGCCGAGTGAAGTCCGCGGAAGTACGCAATGCGAATAGCGTCGTGTGCATTGAGGTAACCAGCCGTATACGCAGCAGCAATTTCACCAGATGAATGGCCAACAACGCCTGAGAACTGTACCCCGGCCGCACGCAGCATGTCGACAAGGGCAACTTGCACAACTGTACATATCGGTTGTGACACTGCTGCTTCACCTATACGTGAAGTCGAAGGAGGAGCACGGAGTTCTTCAATAAGAGACCACGATGGACGTCCATCTTTGATAGCCAGGCTGTCAAGACTGTCTTGCATACGCATGAAAGCACTGCGGAAGAGATTCGACGATTCATAAAGCTTTGCACCCATGGTAGGCCACTGAGCGCCCTGGCCAGTGAAGACACCAAGGATGCGTGGTGGCATTTTCTCTGGGATGCTGGTGGTGCGAGGGATCTTGTTTAGGACAGCTGATTTGAGCTTTTCGCTGAGCTGTTGTACACTTGTAGCGGCGAAGGCCGCGCGGAAGCTGAAGTTGGCACGATGGAATAGGGTGAATGATAGACGACGAAGGTCTGTCTCAGGGTTTCTTTCCAAGTAGTCACAGAGTTGTGACGCCCTAGAAGCCAAAGACTGTGCTGAGTTTGCAGACAACACAAATAGGCCGCCTCCGCTCTCAGAATGACTTCCTGACTCGAGTCCGTTACTGTCCCAAGCCTCGAGGATAGCGTGTGCGTTTGTTCCTCCAAAGCCGAAACTATTCACACTAGCACGGCGAGTCCAACTGTTATGGAGGACTGGCCATGGCTGTGTCTCGGTCGGGACTTGCAGGTTTGCATAGAACGGCTTGATCTTGGGATTCAGAGTCTTGAAGTGCAGGTTTGCGGGGATCTGGCCATGTTGAAGAGCCTGTGATGCCTTCAAAACACCCGCGAGACCCGCACTTCCCTCGAGATGTCCTATCAGGGTCTTGACAGAGCCAACTGTGAGTTTTCTGTCGTAGACGGAGCCTTTAGGAAAGAAGACTGTCGAGATTGCTTCAGCCTCCCTTGCTGTTCATAGAAAGGACAAATCAGCATTCATAATTGTGAAATTGGAGCGTATTGTAAACTCACGGTCACCGGCCTGTGTTCCAGTCCCATGGGCTTCAAAGTACTGAGGTCGATCGGATTCGAGTCTTAAATCAAGACCTGCCTTAGCATAAGTGGCTTTTATGAGCTCTGCTTGCGCCGTTGGGCTTGGCATAGTTATACCTGTATAACTAGTTAGTATATCCAGATCACTCGACAGTGCATTACGTACCAGGAGTTTGCCCGTCTTGGTTGACGCCAGTCTCTCGAATAATGCATTCGATGTGATCGCCATCGGCAATGGCCTGTCTCAGTGTCTTGAGAATGACAGCGGACGTTCCTTCTCCACGAGTGTATCCATCAGCGTCTTTATCCCACATATAGGAACGTCCGTTGGGAGACAGCATGTTGAGCTATATGAAGTGTTAGCACGGTCGTTGGTATCTCACGATATATGGGAGGAGGGAATTCCACTCACACTTGACTCTGACACAAACAGATCTGGCACCAAGATCAGGTTCGATCCCGCTGCAACAGCCATCTTGGCCTCACCACTTCTCAGCGTCTGAACAGCGTAGTGCAACGCCACCAAACTCGAGGAGCACGCTGTATCAATACCCACAGACGGTCCTTTCCAGTCGTAGAAGTAAGATAGCCGATTGGCCAAGATAGACATGGCGACGCCGGTAGCATGATACTGCGGCAGGCTGTCAAGGCCCCGGGCCGAGATGAGCTGATAGTCGAGGAACATGACACCAACAAAGACAGCTGTGTTGGATCCGCGCAGCTGCTGCATCGAGTAGCCAGCAGACTCGATGCCCTCATAGACTGTTTCGAGCAGCATGCGCTGTTGCGGGTCCATGGACTGTGCTTCCTTTGGGCTGATACCAAAGAAGTCTCTATCAAAGGCTCTTGGGTCTTGGTCCAAAAGGTATGCATGTCGAACATTGGAGCTCTGCTTCTGTTAATATTCGTATTGAATAGCTACTGGAGTACCTACACCATGATGCTGACTGTCAGAGTGGTAGAACCCAGTTGTGTTGAACCGGGAGGAAGGAATCTCAGAGACAACATCTCTGGGGTTCTTGAGGAGGTCCCAAAGCTTTGACGGGGAGGTTGCATCGCCTGGGAAGCGACAACTGCTACCCACAATAGCAATTGGCTCGTTGGTATACTTTATTCCCTCATTTAAGCTGGCCATCGTGAAGTGCGAGTGATTCAGTGAATTTTAAAACTTGTATGTGATACGAGATGTCAACTGTGTTGAAGAGGGGCGATCTCTAATGGGTTCAGTACTGAGCAACTGGGGTTTCACCGCATCTTTACTCTTTCATCAATAACTACTGTCTCTCTTGAACAGCAGAAAGTCAATATGTGAGCTTCTTCTCTACCACCGGCCCGAAACACCGACTGTAATTCGGTCGGTGGCTGCTTACTCCGACATTCACGGAGGGAACACGGAGTTTGCTAAGGCTTATCTGGCCTTCGGTACACGGATTCCGATATGACAAATAGCTTACAGACGAGATGCACCCTCGGACATTCAACAATACGGTCCGACAGATAAGCTCAACAGAGGCGTAGACGATGGTGGAGGCTTATCTGTCGATCATGATCAAACCCCGACTTTAATATCAGCCAACCCTAATCAACATAACGGCCGCTATACCAATACACACTCTATCACCCTATAGCATCCAAATTATCTTTGCAATTATTCAAAATGTCATCCCCAACAACAATGAAGGCTATGGTTAGCAATGCATCAGGAGGCTATTGCCTCAACAATGACATGCCGCTGCCCACTCCAGGGCCAGGCATGATGCTAGTTCACGTTAAATCTGTTGCACTCAATCCTTACGATACCAAAGTTATTGAATACGGCATCATTTCCCCTGATCCCTATGTTGGAGGCTGCGACTTTGCTGGAGTTGTAGTCGCTGCTGGCCCAGGAGTCACACGATTCCAGCCAGGTGATTCGGTCCTCAGTATGCAAACGCGCGGCGGTTTTGCCGAGTATGCGTTGGCTTTTGAGGATATGAGTTGCCATTTTCCAAAAAGCATGTCATATAACGAGGCCTCCTCTCTTGGTCTGGGTATTGGGATCTCAGGCCTGGCTCTTTTTCAGCAACCTGGACTCAATCTTCCCCTACAACACGGCCACGATCTCGAGCTGGGCAGCGATGGCCAGACTAATGGAAACACGAATGGCCACTCAAATGGCCATACAAATGGTAGTACGAATGGTCATAGTGAAGGAGAAGGGGAATCCAAGGATCCTATCACAGTCCTCGTGGCTGGCGGTGCCTCAGCCTCGGGCACAATGGCCACGCAGCTTCTTAAACTGTCAGTTACTCCCATTTCCTTACACTTTGGGAATGCAAAAGGCATCATACTTACGAATTCACTATTCAGGGCCGGCTATAACCCCATTGTAACATGCTCACCAGCTAACAACTCCCTCTGCGAGTCGTTTGGTGCCTCCGCTTGCTTCAACTATAACTCTCCAACGTGCGGTGCCGATATCCGTCTCCATACAGACAACTCGCTCGCATACGTTCTCGATTGCGTCACTAACGTCGCTACGATGACCATGTGCTATGAAGCAATCAGCACTCGAGGTGGTACCTACATTGCGCTAGATGCCACAGCTAACACCGTCAAGTACACGCGACGTGATGTCCGTGCTGACTGGGTCATGGCCAACACCCTCCTCGGTGAGCCCTGCAAGCTCGATGGTGTTTATGGACGGCCTAGCATCCCTGAGCACCGAGAGTTTGCCAGTCACTTCTTTAGGCTAGCTGAACGATGGCTGGCTGAGGGCAAGGTCCGTAATCATCCTTTGGAGATTCGTACTGGAGGCTTGAAAAGTATCGATTCTGGACTAAAAGATCTACGAGATGGTGTTATTAGGGGAAAGAAGATTGTTGTTCCCTTGGAAGTCGGCGCTTGACGGCTTGAGGAGGATGGGAAAACTGTGCTTTTGGCTTCTTAGATACGTGTCATTGCTTGAGCTCATACAGAATGATGATTGCTTTTCACTACACCTACAAGCAACTTAGCTTCAGTCCTTCGCGTAGCTAAAACTTCAGATTTGGTGATTAAACTCCAATCTTATGATTACGGTACTCTGCCTATCAATTTACGAGGACCTCTATCGTTTAATAGTTGGTTTAGAAACACAATTGTTTATCTATTATAAAGGCATCATGCTGCAGAAAATAACTACTATCAGCAACATGCTCTTGTGTTTTACTGTAAATTAACGTCAAGTAGTTCTTTCATGCACTAAGCAGTATTAGAATAGGGACTTTGTCCTGAACATCCGAGCTGCTTGAACTTTGCCGAGCACCGGCATATCGGAGTCACAGGCCGGAGTATTCGGACTCCCTGTGCTTCCGCCATGTCAGATTCAAGACCAATAATCTTCATGTGTGACCGCATCTGACATTTCCGACCGTGCTGACTGGGTTAGTGTTTTCCGTGCTGACTGACTCGGCCTCCGGCTGCGAGAAGGAGTTGTGAAATGATAGATACAGGATCTTGTTCAAACAACAGTACATTATATGCAAACTCAGTGTGCCAATCTCAACATAACCACAGTAGAACTCATACGCATTACACAACTCATCTACCACTACCATGTCTCGTCTTGACGTCACTTTCAAAACACTCGATGGCCTCACTCTAAGTGGCTGGCTGTACCCGGCCGCCCAATATGGACCAGGCATTATTGTTTCTCCAGGAGTAAGTAATGGAGTTTCACTGCAAGACCTGGCCACTAAATCCTTCTGCAGTTTAACATGCCACGAGAGGCCTTTGTACCTGATATCGCCGAGTGGTATCAGAAGCATGGCATCACGGCGCTCATTTTCGATACGAGAACTTATGGCCTAAGTGATGGCCTACCGAGACAAGAGGTGACTCAATCTCGAATCCCGATTGAACTAAGACTCAGTAAATAACCGTTTCTGTTCAGACTAGCGCTCGCAAACGCGTTGAAGATTTTCATGATGCCGTTACGTTCCTTTCCAAACACGAACTGGTAGACCCTGAGAAGATTGCCCTCTGGGGTCTCTGTTTCGATGGAAATATGTGCCTTGCTGCTACAGCGCTTGAGTTAGTGCCGTGATGATCTAGAGTTGAACGATGCTAACAAAGTCTTCAGTCCACGAGTACATGCTGTTGTTGCAGTCGCACCAGTCATTGACCTCCATGGCTTTCCCGAGCGACGAAGAGCCATCCTTGAGCTGGCCATGCAAGATCGTGAAGCCCAGATGGCTGGTGAAGGTGCTTTTTCTCCTCCTCATATTTTGATCTATCTAACCTTTATCTCTAGAACCCATCTATCTGCCTTACGTCAACGAAGATGGCACTGTTCCGCTCGGCCCCTCAATGGGCTCCGACTTTTGGCCCATGATGACACGCTTGAAGATCCCCGTGGAGAACCGCGTCACAGTGCAGACATTCTACAGTGCTTTCTCGTGGGATATCATGACGCTCATTCCCTATGTCAGCCCCACGCCTGCAATGATGGTGACACCCGAGAATGACATTGAGTGTCCCGCTGCGGAGCAGATTGCCGCATTCGAGAAGATGGGTGAGCCAAAGACCTTTCATCTGCTTCCTGGCAAGGGCCACTTGGATTGGGCTTTCGGCGATGTTGATTCTGTTATGGAGAAGCAGTTGGAATTCCTGAAGGGAGCCTTGAACTTCTAGACCAGTGGCACTCTTCAGTGTCTTCACTGAACTTAGCAGATACTTATATAGTAAATAAGAATATTGTTTACACTTAAATTTAAAATTAGTTACTTAATTCTATTACATGTTAATTATAACATAAATTATTAAATTAAATTATAATATATATTATAGTTATAACTTATAGTAATTACTATTATATTAAGAAATAATATTTAGTACTTATTCTTTGAAATTCTTCTTTAGCTATATGTATTATTTACATTATTATTTATATGTTTCCTTAATCAGTCTAGACTCCTAGGCTCAAATATCCTCAAACATATCCATTTGCCCTTGCAGCTGTGAAATAATTTGTCGTAGTCTATTGTGCTCTTGTGGCAACCCTGTAATTGACCCCTGTGCGAAACCAGGGATGCTTGTTCTATCGGACCCAGATTCATCCACACCCTTCTCCGTGCGCATCTGATCCATGACACCTTGATACGTTGTGGGGCTCGGCGTTGTTTGTGTGCTTGTGAAGAGACATCTGTCCAGGCGGTTGATTAGGTGTACCAACAATTGAAGAACCATTGTAAACTGTGCTGAAGAGGGAGCTGGGTCCCCTAGCAGCGATGTTCCATGGTTGGTTTCAAAGGCAATCTTCCCCCTCGACTTTACATCAATGCACTGTTCTATAGACTTGCAAATTGCCTTGAAAAGATCTAGAAGATGCTGCTGACATGCAAGAGCTGTTAGGACCAATCCTCCAATGCCACAGTCTGGTAGACCCTCGGGCGTATTCTCGTCCTTCTCCCGGGAAATATTTATGGAGATGGTGTTGATGATACGTACCAAGGATCTTGTGCCATCGACAGCCTGGTTTACATATTGTGATGACACTGTTGGTGGAGAGCTGCTGGGATGAAGCAGAGCACTTGTAGCTGAGATGGTCTTGGTACTCACAGCCATAGCTTGTGAGGTAAGTTCTTGTAAGAAATTGGGCGGCAGTCTGTCATCCCTGACTTCGACTTTGGATGATGGTGTTTGAATCGGGGTCATCTCATCCCACCATTGTCCCTCTTCTAGGTGTGCATCCATCCCAGCCATGAAGTCATTACTCATGTTTAGGTCTGGATCAATGTTCTGAGATATATTCTCGAGGGCAAGGTCTGCTTGGGCCATTGTGTCTGTTTGGTTCCAGTTGAAGCTGTCATAGTCAAGCCAGTCATCATCCACGGAAACACCTGTCTGTTTCTCTAGAGAAGGTAGCGCAATATTGTTCTCGGAGCCAAAGTACGATCTCCTTGTCTTGGCTCTTAATGTAGTGATACCTTAACCTTTTGTTAGATGGTGACACCAAGTCGATCGATCATACAGTTGTACACACATGCTGTGCCTGCCTTTGCACACTTGGAGCATTTTGGTAGAGGCTGGCCCGGCGATGGCTTCTGAGAGGTGGTGTCTCGGAGACACCGGACTTTCTGCTGCCGGCAGCGCTCGCATGATTGTCGGTGGGACATTGAGCCGAACATGTGAATGCCAGACGGACCTGTCGGCATCGCAAAATGGCCCCCTCCTTTACTTCTCGGGCATTCCCTTTATATCATGTGTTAATCAATCAATTTCCTTCCAGGATCCTCTTCTCTCTTATCTCTGTCCCAGATAGTAAGGTGTCATTTGTCATTTATAGACGTCGTCAGATTGAGGCAATTTCGTGGCCGTGATTGTGCGATTATGCAGTAAGGATTATGTGAGCCTCGAGCAGCGTTACACAGCATAAGACCTTACACTCTTTTATATCTAAGATTCGACATGAGGCCCCTGTATAAGGTGATGCCAAGTCCTGGCTTCGTAATAGAATCCCAAAAGAGCGGTGCCTCGCATGGGTTGACGTTGTCATTCTCTTACAACAACTCCCGGGATGCGACGTAGCTTATCTTTATCTTTTCCCACGGGACACGCCTGCATGTTCCCCGGCCATTCAAAGGCGCGCAATAGATCTATCGCTTTCTATTAGATCTGGTAAAGTTTTCTTGTGACGAGATAACGCAGCAGCGCGTTTTAGGAAAGGTGATACATACGTATATGGGCTGATATCACTAGCGCTGTGAGAAAAAGTTCCAGATTATGATGCATCAAGCCCGGGCCGTGCCGATCCTAACGCCCGCGAAGCTGACGCTTATAGGGCATCTCACAGGCGATGGGCCGAGTGGTGCAGACTGCGTGTTGTCTGATGATAGCGCTTATCAAAAGCAGTAACAGCCGATACTGATGCATATTCATAAGCACAGTTTGAGGATCTTGATTACTTCTCGGGTTACGAAAGTAAGTATCATCAAGACGAGAATAAACATGCAGTTTACGTAATTCATTACCCTGATTGGTATTTGTCTTCTATCGCTATTGAGCTGTTAATTGTCACTACTTTCTTGCTTCAGGTTACTTGTATTAATTTCTTCAATGTCCCCTTGTATCGAAATCGTTTGAATCAAAAACCATCATAGCGATTTGACTTACGGATCCAAGAGATAAAGTGGAAAGGAAGAAAGAATACCAGAGCTAAGAGGCATTGAGTGAATAGCTAAGGACTTTATGACATGAGACAAGCTCTGTAATACACCATTGCTCATTGTGCTCATTGCATGTACTCGAACTTGTAATCTTGAGTTGCTGATAACAGACTCTAGCCATTTTGTTGAGGATAAGCAGAATTTCAGTGAGCCTTGGGGTCCCCTAGGGTAAGTTCTGGGTCCCGAAAAAGAATCTGAAAAGGTGGATTAGGTAAATGCCGGAATAGTCATCACAACCGAGACTCAGCATGCATTAGACAGAGTCTTGAGGTGCACGACCAGGACACTATACAAGACTTTCCAGGTACTCTGTCTCCGACCTCGGTCACCCCAATTGACAAGACCACTTTGCGATCAACGCCGACAAGAAGAACACACAGCTTCCGAGGGACTGAGAGGGTAGGAAGATTGCTGTACTAACAGGGATATCGTACTCAGCCAAGGCAGCCTGCACCGCGACAAGAAAGTGACTGCATACCTCAGATCTGGTATCTAATCTATGCGGGGGAGCTCATGCTCAAACGAAACGCAGTCAATAGCCTAGCACTAATGCTCATCAACATAACGGACACGATGATCAAGGGTGCGTAGTGCCTAAAGGTGCTGACTACTGGAACTAAAACGGGATCTGGAAAAGAATTAGCTGGAGGTCGAGAATGGACCGATATTGGTGAGATATGTAGTAAACCAAAAACAAAGAGCAAACGTGACAACACCAACCTGCCAGTATCAGCCTGAATAAATTCATCATTCTTAAAGTCCGGTGGCTTGCATAAAATATTACTCGATAAGCAAAAAACAAGGCTCTCTGATAATACATGCATGAAGCTTGGCTAAGTTGGTCCTCACCGGTTATAATTCGATCTTAGTTATGTCTTGTTATTGCATGAAAAGTGGAGCTGAGGCTTGAAAATCAGGTCAGGTGTTTTCAGCCGCTTCGTAGTACCTTTGATGCACAACACAATGGTTAGCGGAGGAATCAGGCTCGGCTTCTATGCCATTTACATCCCTTCACTCTTTAGCATGGCGATCAGGTTCAACCTTGACAATGCAGGTGGATGGCACGCCTATTTAAGATCGACCGGATTCTTATCCCGATGGCAGATGAGAATTTGTTCTAGACCGGCAATCCCAACAAGGCTGCAGTCTTGGGAATCTGAGCACCGCAGTTTGTTCGGTAAACTGGACATTACGCTGCATTTGAGGCCTTCCATCTTCCCCACATCACCTGCATATCACTTCCTTACCATCTACAGCGTGCGGGGGGTACCTTGAGCTTGGTCATATCCGATCAAGGCGGTCCAGTTATAAAACCTGAGTATTTCTCTATTGAAGGTAAATAAAAATACATCTATTATAAATGAAAGAGAACTATTTGCAAATCTCACCTACATATCCTACCTCTAAATAAATACTCAACAACTAGTTTTTAAATAAGAAAAGCATCACATCATATCAAAACTACATTTCCCCTATGAGCCACGACGCTTTGTCCTCGGGATCTGACTCGGAGTCAGGATCAGAGCCAAACTTGGGGAGTGTTATCTGTGACAATTGGAGAACGAGCCAATACTACAACGGCGCAGAGAAACATTACCTACCAAGGGGCGTCCTCACGAGACTCATAACCCATGAAACGGTTTACAAAGAAATGAAAGTCGAAAGAACAAGCAGAAATGAACCGCTGGCAAATTTCATTGTCAATAGAGCAAACAGAGTCTTTGCGCTTACTTGTTCAATCATCAATGGGAAGGATTTATACAAAGCAATGAAGGCATTCCACGCTCAAAGCTTTGACGACGAAAGCCTTCCAATTGAAATAAAGATGCCCATCGACGGTGAGGGACACAAAAGCACCTCTAAAAGCCCAAGATGCGAGGTGCTCAACTCAGAGGCATTCAAACATAAGCTCTGGACATCACTGAGGTTGTTCGACTTTTACCAGAAGCAGTGGCAATTTCTCGCACCGACTTTTGACGACAAGACCTTTATATATGAGTTGGATGAGAGGCTGATACTGCCGTTCAAACTGGTCAGAAGTGAGGCGAAGCAGGGTACTTTCGGAGAGATATATCAGGTGGAAATACACCGTGAGCATTTGAGCGACGCTCTGTTGGAGGTGAGTCATCATGCAAAGGAGAGTTGATTCTCTTCAATAACACGGCAGCCTTAGAAAAATGGCGGAAGACTCAATGTTGCCATCAAAGAAATCAAGACTGGCCCCTCAATGCAAGACGATGCGGCCAAGGCGTTCAATATCGAGGCCCGTGCATTATCGAACTGTAGGCATGTCAAGCATGAGAACATGCTCCCGTGCATTGCAGCTATTAAAATGGGCTTGTCACACTATTTTCTTTTTCCATGGGCTGACGGGGGCAATCTTCGAGATTTCTGGCAAAGCGAACCCTCTCCCAAATTATCTTCTAACCTCACTATGGATGCTCTCCAGCAGCTTTGCGGGCTCTCAGAGGCCCTGGAATTTCTCCATAAGTATACCTCCCAGGCTCATCCAGATCCAAGCACCGCCCGTGAAGAGGGGGGCGGGATTCGGCATGGGGACCTCAAACCAGAAAACATTCTGCGGTTCAGAAGCCCTATCCCATCAGAACTTGGGACTTTGAAGATAGCAGATATGGGACTTGCAAAACACCACGAAGTAAGCACGAGACTTCGTCAGAATATGACGAGCACCAAATACGGCACCCTCCGCTACGAGCCACCGGAAACGGCAGTCAACAAAACTAAAGCCACGTCGCGTCTCTATGATGTATGGTCTATGGGTTGCATTATTCTGGAATTCGTCGTATGGCTTCTAGATGGTCAACAGGGTTTGGATGACTTCAACGATTCTATCCGTGGGGGCGTCAAACATGATTATGATCCTCCTTACTACATAACCCGTGGAGCCGCTGATCAAATGGTTGCTTTTATCCACCCAGTGGTCACGCAACAACTTGATGACCTTTCACGGCGAACTGGAACCGAGGCCAACAAATCAGCTCTCGGAGACCTGGTTACTATCGTCAAAGAAAAGCTTCTCATCGTTGATCTTCCATTGGAAGACGGAATTACCGCAGAACCATCTGAAAACAAGCAAGGGCCCAAGATTATCCACACAAGATCACCTTCCGACGAGGACTCAGGAATACCACGTCGAGTAACGGCAAGGGACTTGAGACAATCGCTAACACAGATCTTGGACAGGGCTAACAATGATCCGAAATACCTATTCACAGGACATACAGTGCAACCACGACAACTTACGCCCAGTCCATTTAGAACTGACAGCAGCGGTAGTTTGCACCCAGATATGGCCAAGAGGGTGGTACCAAGAGAGAAGCCAGCGACTAGTCTTGCTATCACGCAGATGAAAGGAAATGTAAGTGTATCACTCCAGAGAGTTTGAGAATGTCACTGATAGTGTGGCCTTGCAGCCAGTGAGTGAAACATTGCATTAAGGGCTGAGATAACTGAGTGCTTATAATAATAGGATGTAAGTAAAGACCAGACTTCCTCTACTAAATCATAGCTGACCTTCTGGTAGTATGTGAGTCATGAACGCTAATGATAGAAGCAACTCGTATAATGATCCTTGTTGATAGGCGGTAAGATTTACACAAGGCTCTAACATACTCGGAGAACTAACTGAAATCAGCACGTAAGCATATGTAACTACCTGTTGGTAAAATAATTTGGTTAACATTAGATTCTCAGAGAGTGAGTTAAATCTCCAAACCTTCCTTGAGTTGTAGCTAAAGATATAAAGGATGTATGTGTCTTTTCGTCTCGTTTCTTCATTTAGACTGAAACTTGCATAGGTTGACATCAAAGTCTGGGACTTTATCGTCGACAATGGGTTTGCCAAGAACTTTCTCGAGTTATCTTCAACCAGGCCAACTTCAACAGTTCCCACTGAAAACAAAAGGGACACGCTTTGCAGAAAATGCGCAGCGTTGAACTTTTGGGTACCGGATTTCAGACTCCGTGACAGACTATCTGATTTGAAGAGCGAAATGCAACACTGTCACTGGTGCGCAATGAGATGGGAAGCGTCAAAGCATCTTGAAGGAACGACTGAAAGTGTCGTTTTTAGCAGAGTTGGTTCGGTGATCAAGTTGAACGAAAGTGACCCTCCTGTTTTCTCTATGTTCAAGTCTCGGGGTAAGCTCAACCTCCCGCTAGTCCCCCTTTGTACTACTGGCTGTGGCTGACCTATGTCAAGACTTTGAAACGCCCTCGCCTACTCAGATTGGACGCCCTAGGCTTCCTGCCAGTCCGCGAGAAGCGGAGCACTTCCGCCTTATAAAGCAGTGGCTGGAGGTTTGTGATGAAAACCATGATGCCTGCAAGCGAGTCTCGTTGCCAAAGGAAACTGTCCCTCGTCATATAACTGTCTATGAAATGGATTCAGTTGAGTCGGTGGTCTCTCGTGACCTTCAAAGTCGCAAATCAACTCAGTTGCCCACAAGACTTCTTGAAGTTGGAACTCAGGATAGTCCGAAGATCCGTCTTTGCAATACTCAGACCGAGAATATCCCTGTCCAAGTCAAGTATATTGCTCTGTCGCACCCTTGGGGAGAAGCTACTGTCACAAACCCACACTTTTGTACTACTACGTCTAATGTGGTGGCTTACTCAAATGAGATCAAATTCGAGGCTCTTCCACATACTTTCAAGGACGCTGTCTGCACTACCAGGGCGTTGGGAGTTGAGTATCTTTGGATAGACTCTCTCTGCATTATTCAAGGCCCTGGTGGTGACTTTGAAACTGAAAGTAGCCGCATGGAGCAAGTGTTCAGCTCAGCGTACTGTGTGATTGCTGCCAGTAGTGCCCTGGGGCAGTTTGATGGGTTCCTAAAGGACAGAACTCAATCATCCGAAAACGACTACGTGGCTTTTTCACATGAAAGAAACGCACCATTTTATGTTTGTTGCTTTTTGGACGACTTCAACAATGACGTTTTGGAAGGGTCAATGAACAAAAGAGGCTGGGTGCTTCAAGAGCGTGCTCTTGCCCGGAGGACTATATACTTTACTGACAAGCAGACATATTTTGAGTGTGGAGATGGGGTTAGATGTGAGACACTGACCAAGATGAACAAGTGAGTATCTTCTACCTCGTCAGTATGAGTCGTTCCATGCTGACTGTGACAAAAGCCAGCTTGCCGCTCTTCTAGGCGACCCAAACTTCCCTCAAAAGGCCATCGTTTCGGCGGTAGCTCCGCAGGAAACGACACGAGGACAGAGAATCTTATACTATCAAGATCTCTACAAGACTTACTCCAAACTCAGCTTCAGCCATTGGGAAGATCGCTCCGTGGCCATGAATGGGTTGGAGCAAAGACTGGCCTGGGGCTTCAGATGTCGAGGCAAGTTCGGTATTCTAGGCGATTCCATTCGAGCAGATCACAAGAGTCTTTTACACAGGAGTTTGCTTTGGATCCGTGATATCAGCAAAGACTCTCTACGCAAGATCGAATTTCCTCCGCATCGAGAGAGAGTACCGACTTGGTCGTGGATGGCTTTTCAGGGTGAAATCGACTATGTCAATGTTCCTTTCGATCAAGTTGACTGGGACGCAGAGTTGAAGTCACCATGGCAGGCCATGGAAACCAAGTCCACAGGTCGTTCTGAAACACCATCTATTAGAGCAAGAGCATATCCGCTATCGCTTCGGGAGGCCTCCGCAGATGTCAATCTGGTGTTCAACTCTCGAGGCCAACTAAATCCACCCATTTCCAACGCACTGTGCGTGGTAGTCGGAAGGGCGAGGGGGTTTGTTCCTGAAGAAAGTCGAATCCACTATGTGCTACTTATTCGCCAATACGATTCGATGTCCTCTTCAATGAACGTCGAAGCTTGTGAAAGGGTCGGTGCAGGGAGCCTGCCTCGGGGGTTCATTGACTTCCACCACCCTGGATACGATGTCGCAATCTTTTGAAAGACAAGAATGGAACCTTATTGTATCTTATTTTTAGAAGTCCCTGCTATTTTGAACTCATTATTAAAACAAGAGCAACAGGGGGCTCTAATTATACCACAGAATGAAAATGCATCTATTTCGAAGATCTCGGGCGAGCACTGATCGCATATCGAGCGTCCTCTTTACATCTGATATACATCCCCTGTAAGAGACAATGCAGCCTTCCACTACTTATACGCTTTTGGCTGCCTGCATGTTGATATTCAACGACGAGAAGGTGTTTTTCAATCACATCCAGGAAATCATGAACAAAGTCAGAGCATTTCGGGTTGGCATGTGCATTTCTGAGAAACTGTACACAAAGGTTTTAGCCGAACGTAATACAAGTCGAGTTGCTTCAAGATATTCATACCTCTGTTACCGCTGGCTTTATAGTCGCACGCTTTCTGCGACTGTCAATCTCATAGTAGGGGTTGTCATGACAAAGATTTATTCCTGGGCCGCAAGAAGAAGGCTTTCTTGCAATGCTCATACCTCTTACCATCTTCCATCCACCAAGAAGCCAACCGAGAAACTCCAGATACAAGCATCCTATGGTCCAGATGTCGTACGAGCGACTGATGGTCCCATCTTGAAGCTCCCATTCAGGAGGGCGATAGTAGGGCGACGAAGCGACATGGCTATTGCGTATGCCTGATCGACTCTGTGTGGAATGAAACTCGGAGACGCCAAAGTCGCAGATACGCAACGTACCAAGGCCTTGTTCTGAGTTGCTGTACCATAAGATATTCTCTGGTTTGATGTCTCCGTGACGACCATAGAGCTTCTTAAATGAGGGATCCCCAATGCGATTCTGTTGCTCTAGGCTACCGTAGCGGTGAATTTGCTCCAGGCCACTAGCAAGACCGACGCATTGCTCAGCCAGCCACAAAACATTCTGTAGGTTAAACTCTGGTTCGCTGTGGTGGTCCTTCCAATACCTCAGGAGATCACAGTCAGCCCAGTCAAAGATCAGATAGTTCTCCTTCAGCTGGCAATAGGCGCCGAGGACTGAAACAAGGTGTGGATGATTTGTCTTGCCTAGGTTAGCCAGCATGTCGAACTCTGCTTTGAACTGCTGGTAGTTCTTTGAGTCTAGCTTTTTCACGGCGAAGGCGGTGTTCTTCCTCTTCTGGGTGTTAGTTAACTAAATCGGCGCGGGAAGATGATGGCGACGTACATCAGACACTTTGAGGTTATGGTGATCGGCGTGTATATACCTCTTGGAGACTTTCCCAAATCCACCGTGATATTCCTCGATCTCTTGGTATCCGGAGAGAGGGTTCCTTGTGACAAAAGGAAGAACAGCCGCGTCTTGCAAATCGTAAATCTTGACTTCGCCGTCCTGCCCACGGTTGAAGAAGGGCGCATTGACAGCCCACTGCCACTCCTCAAAGTTCATCTTGGCGACCAATGACCATTTCTTGAAAGCCTTGATCCGTCTGTCACCCCGCCTTGGACGGAGGTCGACAGCCGGAAGCTTCCCTTGAGGATTATGATTCTCTTTTCGAAAGGGAAGAGCACTATCATCGATCCGTTCGTGCAGGAAGCTTACTATGCATTCCGACTTTTCTGTGAGGACCAAAATTGTGAAGATTATAACGTAGGATTTGTTCTCAGAGTCTTGGGAGAATATCTGGCGGACGTATCGCTCGACTATGCTGTCGCGATCCTTACTAGAAGGAAGGGTCAAGCATTCGTATAAATGCTGCCTCACAGATTGCTCATTGATCACCTTCCTGATATGACCGCGAGGAATGAACCCTTTTCGTCCATCATGGAACTTATGATGGTCTGCAAGAAGCTTGTCCTGTAGAGGGGCTTCTAATGGCAAGTCGCCGTCGGTTTCCTCATCGGAAGTCTCAATAACCTTGCTCCATTCGCGATTTCCGAGGTCGGAGATTACTGAAGGTTCTTTCTTGGATTCAGGAAGAGAGCCAGGTGCCCGGACAGATAACCCTTGGCCCCTGATAGCATCGCTGTTGGCAGGGTCTAGCGGCTGCAGGGGGTTTGAACTGCCCTGTATCCCCATCAGCCACGTCAAGACTGTTTGATTCATTTTAAGATGAGACTCACAGAATCAGCAGTATCAAAAATTGGAGTGTCTTCATAAGACGGAACTATCTGGAGTTTTGGCAATATGACCGGATATGTAGTCTCGTCGAACGACACCGAACTGCGGCGAGAAAGGAATGTTCTTTCGGTGGCGGTATTATCTCTCACACTCGACACGGAGTCACCGTATGACGAGTCAGCGTCAGGCTCGACAGCTACCCGTGCATTGTTGTGTTGACGCATGGCGCAGCGACTGACTGACTCACAACAAACAATGAGTCGACCACTGAAAGAAGGACAAGAAGGACACAATATATTGGAGCGACAAAGGCCTTTTTCTAACCACTGAAGTTCCTTGCAACGCATTTTTGTGAAACGAGGCTCTGCCTTGGAATTCCCATTTAGCCTGACGATTGGATTCGGGGCTGGGTCATTTGGGAGGCCCCAAGAGATGCACACCCTCAGAAGGTCAAATTCAGGCGATCATGGCCACTTCCAGTGGCACTGGGCTTGAAAGAGGGGTGCCGGCATGGGGGCCCTAGAACCTCATTTGATGGTTGCAGCCGTGTGGTGGCGGAGTAATAGGACTTTGAGACATGGGGGTTGAAAATACAGAACGCTCGTTCTGCATTCCTTTCACGGAAATTATGGCTAAACCTACAAAATAAACGCCTTGGAGCCTCGTCGCTTACTGGTGCACACGAAAGGATATCCCTGCTTTTCCACTTGCGCAATCGTGAGTGGCTGGTCACAAGCCGCCACTGGCGAAAAGAAGGCAGCCTTAAGGCCACCAACCATGCAATGACGGAGGATAAAAGCACACGGTTACGTCTTGGTGATGACTCTAGCAGCTTCACATATACACAAGCAGCGATAATCTTAATCTCGAGAGACTACATTCCTTCCCAGACCCCAGAATGCCTTCTATCAGCTCAAGCAAATTGCAACATCTGTCGCAAGATTACCAGTTTGGCGAATTCCAAGACTTTGACATGGAAAACATTAACCCAGGGAAACTCGCGTCTTTGCTGAGGAAAATGTTCGATGAGGGAACCTATGAGCTCCATGTAAGTACTAGGATAGCACAGCGATCCGCAGTGCTGATTGACCCAACATAATGAGTCTAACAACAACGTGCTAGATGGTCCATGACGTCCTCAGCGTTCGGGCTCCGCGGCCTCTCTCTGCCGCGGAGGTCAACTACTGTAAATGACTCAAACAACGTCCCATGCAATATTGAAGTTGCGCCGCCATATCACTCACAGGGGGCTCGTCTCCAATAATGCCCTCCAAAGATGAACTGTTGCGCTGAAGAAAACTGTCGAAATCTTTACAGAACCCTGTTTTTCATTGATTCTATGATCAAATTGGCTTGACCATAACTCGCCATCATCTCACAAGACTGCATTTACACCATTTGCTTTTATCGAAATCTCAAAAAAAAAAAAAAACCTAGGCCTTACAAATCAAATTTATAACCCTTCCCATTTCTAAATTGTACTATTATTCTCTGTATACTCTGTCATCGCTTGTCAATGACAGTTTTTCATTCTCTATATGCAGTCGAGATTCTTGTATGTTTAATTTAGTTAGCTACTTCTTACATTCATTTATGCAGGTCATAGATGTAGCACCTTTGCTTGTAGGCTACAAGTTAAGAAGACTAACCGTCAGTGAAGGAGCTTCGTGCGCTTCTAACGACGTTTTCGAGCACCATTATACCATGGGCCAGTATGGCTACATTATAGTTGATGGCATTGTGTTGACCTTCGTCGGGATTTCTACACATGCAACAAGATAACTTAATCTTAAGGATCAATCACTAGGCGCCTTTAGGCTCTTGGAGGTTATCCAGTTTCTGAACCCAATGTGATATAGAAAGTAGCTGATTAGAGATGAGACGGAGTCGCTCCAACCTTTCGGCATGATTGAGTCCAGTCAAGGATCAGGTCGACTAGTGAAAGAATCTGCTCATATGTATGATCCGCGTGCAAATTGATCCTAACCCGCTCCTGGTCTTTGGGCACAACGGGAAAATGAACGGCGAGAACGCGAAACTTTGTATTGCCCAAAAATTGTCCCAGAGCTGCCGCGCCGCCGTGAGGAGTGATGACAGGGATAATGGGTGACTTGAGAGTATCATATGCACGCTTAATTGGAATATCAATAATACCGAGGTTCTTGCAGCTTGGCCATGCTGCATGCTTGCTCACAGCATTGTAAAACAATGTGATGTTGGACTGCACAAGATCTCGTCTCTAAGGATACCTTTATTAGCAGATATGTGAGGTCAACGACCTTGCAACATACTCTTTCGCCTTCGACACTTGCCAGAATGCTATAGCCAGCCTTGACTGCTGCCAGCGTGGTGAAGGTTGGTGCCGTGGAGAAAATGAGTCCACGGACGCAACTGAGCAGGACTTGCTTGCACTCTCGGCTTGACAAAACAACAGCTATGACTTTGAGTCAGTATTCTTTTAGTCAATCAGAGTTGCAACTGGACTTGGAGCTTACCACCAGAGGCCCCATGTGCTTTGCCAAAGGTATGAACTCGAATAGAGAAGTCTTTCTCCAGACCCAAGTGAGAGACAAGCCCTGACCCCTGAGGACCCACCAATCCTGTCGAATGTGCTTCGTCAATCACAAAGACGGCGTTTCCAATGGGAAGCTGCTCTTTCACCTCCCTGACAATTTCCTCGAGGGGCGCCACATCGCCGTCCATACTGTAGAAAGACTCTAGTGCAATGAATACAAGAGCCAGACCCGTTCTAACTCTTTCATATTCATCCTTGATGCCCTGTAGGCGTTGACGCAGGTTTGGCAAATCATTGTGGGCAAAAGGAAGAGCAGTTGCATGGCCCCTGCATATCCCTTCTCGGATGCTTGCATGGACGAGACTATCATATAGCACGACATCATGCGGCTGGGGCAGGGTTGAAAACATAGCAACATTTGCTTCAAAGCCAGTGTTGAAGAATAAAGCACTGTCAGCTTTGTGAAATCGAGCAATGTGCTGCTCCAGTTGGAAAAGGTAATCAGTTGAGCCTTCGCCCCAACGAGACGCCCTTCCACCAAGGATGAAGTTGGGGTGCTTTCCAAGCTCATTGAGAAATTCCTTTCCTAAGAGTCCAGAAGAGGACAAAGACAAGGTGTCATTCGAGCCAAAATCAACCATGTCGGTTAAACTACCTGGGGCTGGTGGCTCAAGCTGCCAGCCTTTCCTTTGCCGATCCGCAAGGATTAGTTGCAGGTTTTTTTGAAGTGCGTCTGACTTCGGCATAATGAATTTGCTGCTACGAGCTTCGGAGAGGAAGTAATGATATAAGTCGAGAATAATATTCAAGATATCAGAGGTAGGTAGCCTGGGTAGAGCAATGTATAATGATAAAGTATTGAAAGCGCCAAATACGCGTTCTTACTGTCCTGTGGCTTACTTTGATGATTTAGCTCCTTTCAAACATATCAGATTTCCCAATTGCAACATTTAGCGGTGAGGCGCTGGCAAGCAACCCTCCTCGATCTCTCCCACAGCCAAAAGATGGCAAACGCAATGCTTGCCAAGTAGACTAGAGGTATCAGAACACATTGTCCTGCCGCCATCGTACCATATCAAGGACAACGCATAGCTCTTAGGAAGTGCATCTGTATGTGAACAATAGAATAACATGCAGGATATCTCGTGGCACTATCAAGTCCATCATCATTGGCGCTGTGTGGCCCTTTGGGAGCACTTAACATCTCTTGCAGGATCCCATGACACTGTCAAGACCATCGATCCAGGTATCGTGTAAGGATTGTTTATATGACATCGCATGATGCTATTGACTCCGTGGTCTCGGCGTGATGTTTGTTTCGAGGTATCACATATGACGAGCCACATTTCCTTGAAAGACATAATTAGCCTGTATTAAATGATCTCCTCATTGGGTATGCCGTTAGACCGCCGTCGTTGTCGCACACCTGTGAGCATTTAGAGCTCACCAACTCATTTTTAGTGGTGCATTAGCTAATTCTTCTGCAGGTTTGTGTTTGTCTATGACCGACAACTCGCCACTAGCAGTTTAAGGGGTCTAAAGGTTGCCAAACTGCTTTAGTGCTGCATTAGCTACTTCTCCTGCACGTTTGTGTTTGTCTGCAACCAACGACCAACAACCAAGGTGAGAAAGTTCTAACCCCGCAGAACCACGATGCGTATCTAAAATAGTCTTTTTTACGCCTGGTAGCAAAGGATAAGAAGAGGTTCAAGACGTGACATCCATGAGCTATTTACCAAGGACAAAGATCACCTTAGTATTCATATTACATCTTTTAACATTCAATTACCAATCACCAAAAGCATAATAATGGAAAACAAGATTATTTCCTGGGCCACTACAACTCCAGACGCCGTTGCTGTCATTGATGGTGCTCGCTCTATCTCTTATGGCGAACTGATCAATTCCGCCAGAATAATTGCACGCTTCCTGCAGGACAGCGGCGTCAAGCAAGGCGAGGCTGTGGCGATCTTGTTCGATGTTGATCATCGTCAAGTTGTTGCGCAGTTAGCCATTCTCTTTGCTGGTGGAACTTGTGTTCCAATATCGCCCACAGCACCGCTTCATCGCATTGCAAGTATGCTGAGCGATGCCAATGCTCAGTACGTCATTTGTGACGAGAATTCAGCCTTCTCTTCCGAGGGTATCACTCTTCTCCATCTCAGTGATGCACCAGCCTCGGGGTTGTTCACTGATGCAACTGACACTGGTTGCTTGTGGAGTGAATCACGTCGTACGCACATACTGTTTACATCTGGTTCAACTGGTAAGCCCAAGGGCGTCCAGATCAGCAGCTCTGCCATAATGCACCTTGCAACTAGTACCCCAGTGACGCCATTGAACCCCGAAGATCAGGTGGCTGCTTTCAACGACCCTGGCTTTGACCTGAGCCTCTTCGAAGTCTGGGTTACTCTTCTCAGCGGTGCCACTATCGTCATTATCCCAAAGGTGATAGTAGTTGATTCTACCGCACTGAAGAGCTATCTCGAACGTCAAAGAATTTCCATCATGATAATGCCGGCCGCTCTTTTCCACATCATCGCCAAGTCATCACCCGACTCCTTTCACTGTCTTCGACATCTCCTGACTGCAGGTGATGTTGCCAATAAGGCGGCCATGCGCGCTGTTCTTGAGCATAGCCCCCCACAGCATCTTTGGAACACGTACGGTCCCACTGAGTGCACGACCCTTGTGACAATGCAAGAGGTCGATATGAATGAGACAATGCGAGACCGGATTGGTATTGGGCATTCTGTTGGCCAGACGAAGATTGTTCTCATTGATCAATCTGAGCAGGTTATTCTCGATACCAAGCAACGAGGCGAGATCTGCATCGCTGGGCCTCAACAAACACAGGGTTACCTGAATCAACAACTTAGTGATCATTCAATCTTCATTGAGCTCAACATCCCCGTAGTCAATGAGGCTAACGGGGATATGCTAAATGGCCGTGGCGACTCACCAATTCGGTTTTACCGGACTGGCGACGTAGGCGAGTGGAGGGATGATGGCAGCGGCCTAGATTTCATTGGGCGCAGAGACAACCAATTGAAGCACGGAAGCTTTCGGGTAGAACTTGAAGAGATCGAAAGATGTCTCCTCGAAAGCGAACTTGTTCAATCTGTCATTGTCGTGAATCAGCCAGCAGCAGATTCGGATGGCGTTGCGCTTCTGATCGCTTTTGTCGTGCCTTATTATAAAGCCGCCACCAAATCGGAAGATCTAATATCTTTTGCGCGAAGCACACTTCCGCATTACATGGTCCCTGATAGATTCGAAATCGTTGAACATCTGGTTGTGGACTCGAGAGGCAAGATTGATCGTCGTGCCTTTTCGGATAGCCTCCCTAAAATGGGATCAACCATCCCCAGCTCGATCCTTACGAATAGGAATGGTACCACAACAAAGACTACGCTTAAAACTATGTGGGAGCATATTCTGGGCATCTCCCCTATCGCAGACGATGACGACTTCATGGCCTTGGGCGCCACCTCACTCCAAAACGCTACTCTTATCGCTCGCATTAAGAAGCAGCTAGGACGACTCATCTCCATGCATGATTTGTACTGCCACTCGCGCTTTTCGACTTTGCTTCATTTTCTCGAAAGTGATGCAGAGTCCATCACTGCACCTAATGATGCCGACAAGTGGATCAAGGACGTCGACATTGTGGACGACATCGACGAGACGCCAAACTGGGAAGACCCAAATGAAGGCAAGATATTCTTGACTGGTGCGACAGGCTTTGTTGGTGCTTTTCTGCTCGACGAGCTTCTGCGTCACCCAAATGTCAAACAGGTTGCTTGCCTGGTCCGTGGTCAAACAGAGGCCGAAGCTGCTCGTCGCCTTCAAGCCAATATGCAAAAGTACGATCTGTGGCCCGATGACTTTGCTCTGACTACCAAGATCATGGTACTACAAGGGGATGTCACGAGTCGAGATCTTGGCTTGGGATTAGCCAAGTTTGACTGGCTTTCCAACTGGCCCAGCGCCATCTTTCACCTCGCTGCCAAGATCAATTTCTGCGACTCTTATCACGAGCACTACGATATCAATATCCTAGGAACCCGCAACATGTTACGTCTTGCTGCGAGAGGGCGACGCAAGCCATTCCACTACGTGTCTAGCATCGATACGTGGGGTCAGACAGGATACTTTCTTGGAACCAAGAGGGTCTTGGAAGACGAACCTCTAGGTCCCCATATTCAAGGCGTGAGGTACGATGTGGGCTACTCTCAAAGCCAGTGGACGGCCGAGGGAATGGTACGGCGCATGAGAGATCGTGGCTTTCCAACCATTATTTATCGGCCTGGCTTCATCATTGGTCATTCTGTCACGGGAGCGAGCAATCCAAATGACCTTGTGTCGCGACTCATTTCCAGCTGCATCAAACTTGGATCATGGTTCAAACTCGACCTTGATCCAGCATATGTTACAGTTGACTATGTTGTCAAGGCTATGTTACACATCTCACGCTCGACAACAAACATTGGGAAGTCATATTGCCTTGTCGCGCCACAGGTTGAAGAGTCGGTGTCTGTGAATAAGACTTGCTCTCTTATCTGTCAAGCTGGCTACAGAGTAGAGCTCACAAACTATCCTGACTGGATTGCACTACTGTCGGAAAAGATACTTCCTGATGACCCTCTTGCACCTGTCATGCCGCTTCTGGAAGAAAAGGTCTTGGGCAACTTTACACGACTCGAGGTGAGCCAGCACTCTCCGATCTATGATTCGAGAAACGCCATCAAGGCTCTTGCAGGTAGCGGTATTCATTATGCTGTGCTAAGCCAGGATATAATTAAGCGGTACATTGCATTCTGGAACAGGAAGGGGTTTTACTCTATTTAGCTTGATAAATATGGCTATGTCTGATTTCCACCTTGTGGGTATTTTATACTACTTTTCTCTAGATCATGTTGTTCTTGAACAGCTTCCTTAATATCAGCCCAGCTACCTTCAACCAGCCAGCAAGCTTGCAAGTCCAAGTCTCGCAGGGTCTCGGAGTGTCGAGTAACCAGTGACTTAAGCTCCGTTGCTGTGCAAGGTTGATTATGTAGGCTCAGAGACCGAAGCCGTGGCCATAAAAGGTTGACTGGGAGAACATTATCTAAAGAAACGGTTGGTCTTTTATTAAGCGGAGGATAACCAATAAACCCAACATGCATATCCTCGAGAAGAGGTGCACTCATAAACGACTGAGTGATGGAGCAGAGTGCAATCATCTCGTGCCTGGGATTATCCTTAAGTTCATAGCTCCGCGCCCCAAAGTCCACATAGAGTGCTAGTTTCGTGGTCTGAGCAACCAGGTTCTTCACTGCTGTCTGCTGTGATGGTGATAGTTGCCAGGCTTGCATGCCGGGCGGAGGGACCAAGCGGAGAAAAATTGTCCTAGGTCTCAGGCCTGCGTCTGCGAGCTCAGAGCACAGCGTTCCGAGCATCTCAACGGGTGGAGTTGCAGTGTGGATCGTCTTGAAGGAGCCACACCATCTCGATTTGCGCAAGATGGGGCTGAAGTGATGCAGTACTGTATCATCATACCCAGTATGAGCAAAGTCGGCAGCATCCAAGCGTTCCATGCCTCCCATATTTCTTATATCGTTCAGTTCCAAGAATACCAGGTTAGACAAGGAACTCAAAGCGGCGCATAACCGGTTGATGTGGTTTTGGCCCTCTCGAAGCTGCTGTTGGTCATTGTACAGTTCTTTGTACAGATCATAAAGCTTGAGAAACAGCTTTTGGGTAGGTGTTGGTGATTCTTCGTCAACTTGGTCACTGAAAAGTTGTTCAAACTCAGGTTCTGTTCTCCAAGCCATATTTGACAGCCACCGTGATTGCGCTTGCGTTTGAAGGTACTTATTCCGGTATGGTCTCGACCGTTCCATGGTTTCTACATGTCGAAGCAGTCTGGCCTTGGCCTCGAGCATGAACAGTGGTCTGTTGCAGGCCAATTCAGCTTCGTAGTAAGACGTGACTATGCTGACCTTTTGCACAGTCTTGCTGAAAATGGGATGGTTGCAAATATCCTCTAAACGAGTGAAAGATTTCGAGGTAAGGCAAACAGAAACTTCAGTGAGGAGCAACGGCGATGCAGCATTGTTGAAGCAATGTGAAACTAAGCGACAGTCTTTGATTGAGCCTTGGCCATTTTTCTCGTTGCACACAAATAAAAGAATGTTCCTAAGAACTTCGGCAGGGAGTGACTGAATGTCTACTGCAGATGACATTTTCGACTTTGTTGCAGGATGAAGATTCGAGTGGAGGGAATAGATACTAAAAAGACATGACGTCTCTTGTAAGCTGCGGGGTTAACAATCATCACTAGTTCACTGATACAAAGCACAAGATGCAGTGATTGGTTGTTGTGAACAGGGGCAAAAGCGGACATTAGTCATTTGGTCGATACTGATAAACAAATGCGGGTTCTTCAACCAATTCTATCAAGCATTGATGGAAGTTTGATATACACTTCTGGGTTATATATTTACATGCATGCGTTATGGCATATCAAGACTCTTCACATGTCTTGTATTCTTCTTTGACATAAAGGACAAACAGACCCAATCTAATTTGACATCTTTAGGTACCTTCAAAATCAACGGCAAGCCAGAAGAATCACACCATACAAATACTATGGTCCTATAAAACAATAACTAAAAGCCCCCCGCACCTTTCATCTTCATCACCATACCATAAGCGCCTTTAACCAATCCCATAACCGTCCCTGGATTTCCCATGTACCCTTTTCCAGGCTTGCCCTCAGCATCCCTCCAAATGCCATCTTCAGCAACCTTGCCAAACCTCTTTGTGTTCTGGTTCCTATCAATACATTCTCTCCATTTCTGACATATCTCCACGCTATCAATCATGAGATTGATCTCCTGACTGTGAAACCAAGATTGAGTATCTTGATTACCACTTCCTTGTATTCCGACACTGCCATCGACGATGAGAAGCTTAATATGACAGGAGCGAGCTTTGAATGAGTGATGGATGGGATGATCTTGGTCCTTTCCCACGTAGTTGTATATGTGCAACAGTTTGCGCTCAGGGCTGTCTTTAGTGAGGGATGAGACGAGGTTTTGAGCGATTTGGTCGTTTGTTCCGCCTTGCCCGGGTATCATTTCTCCTGGGTCGTTATAGCCAAAACATACATAGTACATAACTTCTACCCCTCTGCTCAGTGCTTCTTTAAGGGCCGGAATCAATGGGGCGGCATTGAGGTCTGGCGTCTGAATGAAGATGTTGTGTTTGGCATTCCTGATCAACGACAGCCATGCTTCGTTCTGGGGCACATGAACGCTTTTAGAGTCGACAGCTCCGTATGGTGGTCGAGATACAAGCGCCATCGGAACTGGCTTTCCATCGCTGATTGTCGAGATGTATGGAGTCATTTCGTCTCCTGCGTCAATCTCAGGTCCTGTAGGCGCAATTGGATGCTCGACTGCAAGGTTGAGCTGGCGATTTGCTGCTTGAAGACGCGATTCACCCTCTTTTAAGGCGTAACATGACTGCATGCGCCTGACCTCTCCCTCTATGTCATCATCGTAGTGAGGACGATCTGGGAAGTGCTCCGGTAGGGACTGCTCCTCATCAGCTTCTATGGTGGTGAAGTCTTGTAAATGTGAGGCTTCGTTTTCCGCCGTTGTGGAATTATCGGTAGAGGTATACCAGCCGCCCTCGGTTGCAGGTGTCTGAAGAGATGGAGGTTCTGGGTGAAGAGAATTTTGCCAGGTTATCAGAGCAGTGTCGTATATGCTATCAACTATTGGCCCTTCGACATGAACCATCATCTCCAGGTTATCGTTGTCTTCGGTGTTGTTACTCATAACAGCAGCGATCTTGCGATCCACGACGCAGAACTTGGCGTGCAGAGTACCCAAAAATATTCGATGCAAGCTGGCTACCTCCAGGTCGATGTTGGGAATTTCCTCCGGCGCAGGCAAGTCGATAGTCTTTGAGGTGTACGACTTTGGTTTGATAAACTGATGTGGGTTTATAACATTGCACGGTCCTGGCTTGTCATACATGATCTTAGCGACTACTCGTCTCCCTCGCTTTCCGGCTCGTTTCGAGAGTTCGATCAGAGAATCCTTGATTAGAGCTTGCGCAACTGACGGTGCCCAGGAACATGTAATGAAGAAAACTTCCTTCTCAGCCCGCACAATGAGATTCGAGCAGTGGCGCATGATATCTGCAAGGGGAGCAATGACTGTGAGAGGCATAGTTCCATGAGAACCCATCAATGGGGGCGACACGACACCTGCCATTGGGTCTTCATTTAGGCATTGTAGCGAGTCGGCGAATGCTTGGAGAAACAACGGACTTGGGGTCGTTGGGCCCCAGCGACCGCATTGAAGGGCTACTTCGATGGCATCTTTGCTTTTCTCTGTGTCTTCTTTGGCTGAGATGTGGTGATGCAGTCCGTGCTCGTGATGGCCATATAGCTTCTTGATGGCATCACCTGGTGTCTGGCTTGAATCGGTTGCCAAGACGGAGCTCACTGTTTCTTTTGCTTGACATAAGTCGTAGACGCGTTGCGAGACCATTTTCATAATTGGTCCTTTTTTAACATAAAACAAAACGACAGAGATACTTGGTGATGGTCATGGTCTCGTCAGAACTATTTATTAAGCCCAACTGTACAAACGTCATTTAGTCGAGGTTGCACGCTCCAAGCTACACTTCCCGTTTCTTAACCATCTTTGGTTTTATTCCCTGGCTAGTGGATGTGATATTGCCTAGGCTTACGTACCTGTGCACAGAATTCCTGATTTAAGTGGCTACGTAGTACCTTGGAAATAGAGCTCTTGGCTATGTAACAGCATGTAGCTTCTGCTACTCCGCCAAGGTCTAGCTCAAAGCTAAACCCGGGAATTCGTGCCGAGACTAATTGCGGCACGCAACTTCCGGCCGGGTTAACCGGGAATACAGCAAAGAACAGTCACGGTAGCTCTTCGTCATGTCGACATCAAAGCCGCCGTTCTGTTAATGGCGATTGAAATAGTGAAAGAAAGCATTCTATCTGCAGTATCCTCATCCTCGGCATTAGCAGCTCTAAAACTTAATTAACGACTCAGCATTGCATCTTTTGCCTTCTCAAACATTTAAATCCAAGCTTAGAAAACGCGCAAATTGAGTCAGCTAGCTATATGGGGCTTGAATCATCACTCTCATTCACTACTGGATAAATTTAGATTAGCGTAGCTTCTTCTGCCAGGTTGTGACCAACCATCGCGTCTCGCTTATTGAGCGCGGACCTCTTGGACTGGCGAATTCTCTTAGTTCTACTAACACTGGCCTACCCGGTAACGTCATATAGATTGTTGAAATCCAAGTCTCGCGCAGTACAAATAATAGAATTCAACGCTTAAGACTTTTAAAATCTAAGTCTTGAGCTATCAGATTCTTCCTGAAAGATGGGGGTTAATTCGTCATCTATTCCAATGTCTCTCGAGAATATCTGCCTTAGCATTATCTGGCACTAAGTTTATCAGTTTAACCATGTTACTTATCCACGTCCTTCACCCCAGACTAGTCTAGCTATAACAGCAACGCTTTCATTAATGATAAATAGCATTTAAACTAGACCTATATAATAGAAGTCCATAGTGAGGTATCCAAGTCCCAAAGCATTGGAACTGGATAAGGCATTGTCTGCTCAAAGCCATCCATATTGAACTCAAACGTATTATCGGTATGGTGTGTCTGGTGACTTTCTTGCTGGCTGGCATTCGAGGAAGCTTGAAGAGCAGGAGATTCTATGCTAATAGACTCAACTAGCTGTGAGTTTAAGGATTGCACAGCGCTATAAGCCTTTCTGTATAGTTCTTGGCAGACCTTATGGACCTGAGTGAGATAAGTATTGCCGTATGCCTCGTCCAGTGTTTTGAATATTTGCATAACGTCACCAACCAAACGCATGTCACTTATCGCAACGGCATTCATAGGATTCCGAAGTGCCCTAATGCAGAGAATGACAACAGCGCTCATAGGTATTGGAATGACGTCCCTTTAACAAATACAAATTAGTCATTGACCAAAGCCGTCGCCTAACGGACCTTACCAGTGAAAGCTCTTCCATGTGACTGGTATAAGCTTGCTTAAACAAACGATGGATCGGGACGCGTTGAGGCAAATCTCTATGGACTCCCTCATCTTTGAAGGTAGGGCTGACATTTCCGGATGATTTGGTGACACCCAATAATTTAGACTGTGTGCGCGGCCCACGACGATGACAGCATTGTAGTAGGAAAAGTACAACCGCATCAGCCCATGATGTTCGCGTGTCCCAGCAGAATCAGAAGTGAGAGACGGTGCAGATTCAGTACGCCAATTCTCCAGCCTCTGCAGTAAGTCCGCTACTGAATCTGCAGAGCCATTCGGTGGAGCTTTGCTTGAATGAAGATCTTGGTAAATCGCGCTTTGGATCCCAGCTAGCTGTATCTGGCCTTTGAAAAGGTTGAGTTCATGTCCCTCAACAGTCTTGACGATTTCCGTTTCATCCAAGGATCCCATTGGTGGGTCCACGTAGGCAGCGTTGAGATCGTGACAAGGGGGTCTTCCAGTTCGGAGACACAGTTCCCGATCCAGACAAATCGCGACCCAAAAGACCTTCTTTCTCAGATTCGCTTCTGCTGAGCTCACAGACGGGTCCTGGCTCTCGACATGTATGCCTATCGAGTGTGCAAGACGCACGGCGCAACCGACGAGCATGAAGCTGGGTTGCGGGTTTGGAGTTCCGATAAAGAACCAGGCAATGGCCAACAGAGCTTGGACAGAAGACAGTTGTGTACTACGCATGAGCACATCCCATGTCCCGGCAAGTGCATTTGATGCATAGGCCCAGGCTAGATCCTCTGCCTCTGATGATTGAGCTGCCTCCGCCCGACGACGCTGTGCGATTGCAAGAACAGAATTGAGCGATACCCACCACGCTGGACTCTCAGGAAAGTTGCCCGAGTACTGTTGGCCTAGTAGGCACATGAATGCCGGTGCATTGAAGCAAGGGAAGATTTGGTGTTCATGAGTGAAGAACTCGCTGACGAGGGAGAATGCCTCTGTCCAAGATGGAAGAGGCTTCATGACCTGCTTGGTGAATAAGGGTTCGATAGACGGGTGCGTCCATTTGGACCACGATTCTTGCGTATGCTGTCCTGATTTGCGTGGAGTGGCCGTCGACACCAGGGATATGCCTGATGGCGGCCCTGTCGACATATTGAATAAGCTTTTGAAGTGTTGGAGTGATTATGCAAACGTACCAAAGTAGCGCATGTCTCCATCACCGCCAACTATCGTGTCCCGAGGGCTGGTACCCGTTGCTGCCAAGGTCTGAGCGGGACTTGACTCTGTAAAGCTGTGAGGCTCATGATGGGCTTGAAGATGTAATTGAGGATGAGCGACTGTTTGGACGACTGCAGACTCTGACAACAAGGCCGAGGAGGGGTTAACTTCGTCAAAATCGTCTGCCTCAACGATTGAATCACCTCCCAAGTTGCGAGATAGGACTTTTGATCGGCGTTGACGTGGATCGGGCTTGTCAACATCTGTATAGTGGCATTCGTTTCCGCAACCCCGACATCGTTCACAAACCGGGCGCGCTCCGTCGCATCGGACCTTGCCTTTCCGACAATGATCGCATGCCTGGCACCACGGAATTAGTCGATAATCGTATCATATCGTGCTACAGGGAGAGATGGGTACCTTTGCGAGACGACGTCGACGATCGCCGCGGTTGTTCATTTTTCGGAGTTTAGAAGTCAACAGACGAGAATTCCGGTAAACGAGGGGACGGGATACGTATTTCACGACCCATGACCACTGTAAACTTTAATTCTAATAGGGCATGTTTTGTGCCGAGGCTCCTCTTCGTTAGTGTGCAAAATTCCGAGACTTCCGTGTAATAGTGTACCAAAACTCCGGCCTGATCCACTAAACGAGACAAAGGAGAGCATGTCATGACATATACCTGAGAAGAGGTGAAGAAAATGAGAGAATCTTTAGTAATGCGACTGGGAAGAGTGCGTGCGTAAGCGAAATCTGGAGCGGCCACGCAATAGCTCGGCGAGTCGGAATTCAGACAATGTGTAAATTAATAGATTGATTTAGAGTCTAGATATGACTACGTTACAAGATAGAGACAGGCACTTCTACAACTTTATCCCTAAGGTAATCAATAAAACCTTTTCCAAACCCATCCAATCGCTTTGAGCTACTGACTCCACGGCCAAGGATACCATACACAACAAAGTGCACAGCAAAGATCTTGGGAAACTCAACACGCTCAATGGAAAACTCTGACCGCCAGTCTTCTCCCAACAGCTCTTGTACCTTGGCTAGAGACATGTATGAGCGCAGCCAGTCCCACTTGGCCTGCGTGTCAACAAACAGCCCAAAGTTCAAATTGGCGCCCTTGTCTCCAGAGCGGCCAAGGGCGATACTTCCCAATCGCACTTCAAGAAGTCCGCCATCAAGAGGTGTTGGTGATTTGGTATCATACGATGCCCTTTCTTCCATAATCTCAAACCGAGGAGGAGGCGTAGCCTTGAAAGACTCCGTTGTGCCAGTTGCATTCACAAAATGGAACTTCTCTTCAAGCTTGGCTTGCTGCCAAAGAGCCGGATAATAGGCCAGGTATGGACGAGGCATCGCAGAACGGAGGTCCAAAGAGCTGTGAAACCCTACATACAAGTTAGTGACCATGAAATTACTTCCACTCGCCGGATAGACCAACCTGAGTAATGCTTCAATGAGATGTTTCCAATAGCCATCATGATTGCCTGTAGAGCTTCTACCTTCGTTGACTGAGCAAATATGCGGAGATACACAGTACCGCTGTTTTGGTTGGTAGGGTTCACAGCTGGGACGCCAATCTTCTGAAACTCGAGAAAGTCGAGATGGCTGAGCTTCTCTTCACCAAGATGAAAGCGAATTTGCTTTTCAAGAAGGGCAAACTTTTGCTCAAAGTTGTGACCCGTTGCGTTGAACAAGGCCTGCATTTCGTAGCCCCCTTTGTAAAAGAGTGCGAGCTTAGTGGTATCTGGTGGTGGCGCACCGCGAACTCCGTGAACACGGACTCTTTGTTGAAGTTAGCGACGCTCGTACGACTCGGGACCTTGCATACCTGTCTTGGCCAACTTGGCCCATCTCAATATCGTCTAGATAGGCTTTCACATCACTGTTAATGTACACATTGCCTTGCAACTCATACACGAGCTGAGATTTGCACGTATCAACAGTGACCATGCCGCCTGTACCCTCATGCTTTGTGATGACACAGGAGCCATCTTGCGCAATCTCAGCAATTGGGAAACCAGGGTCAACAAAGCTCTCAAGATCAAAACCGTCGAAGCCTGCAAAGTTACCTCCAGTGACATAGGCTGAGCACTCAATCAAATGTCCTGCGACTAAGGCACCAGCCAGTTCATCGTAGTTAGTGCTGCTCCAAGACCACCAGTACCATGCGCAGGCGATGACGGGGCTGGCATCAGAAGCTCGACCGCATATGATGATGTCGGCACCGTGTTGAAATGCTTCATATATAGCGTGGGCACCGAGATAAGCATTAGCAGACACTATTTCCCGAGGTTCATCGCCACCTTTGGCGAATATGTAGGTCTCAGAAGTAAGAGTAACATGATCGTTCAAGGAATCAAGATGAGCCAACGCGTTTTCTCTGTCTTGCGGCATGTGCTTGCCGAGTTTGGGAAGCACGTTATCACCGGAAACATAGGCTACCTTGAGATCGTAGCCTTTCTCAGCAACCTGGTAACGGTTTAGACTAAGGCATGAAATACAAAAGTCATAGAAAAGTCTTACCAAAGCTGCTACTTTCACAGCGAGACCTTCAGGATTGAGTGCTCCACCATTGATAGCAACTTTAATCCGCTTCTCTGCGATGGTATCGATCGAAAGTTCAACGCCTTTCAATGCAGTAGCCTCGTAGCCTGGATGCTGTCCTCTCGCATATGCCTCCGCATTGTTGGCCATGTTGACCTCTGATTCTTGTAAGCAACACATCCCATCTAAGTTTCAAGAGTCCAAGTGTTTACCAGCGAGGTAGTCACCAGTGATAAAGTCAACATCGCCCAACGTAGCCTGTTTATACATCTCAATGGCGGGATCTCCTATAATGTTAATGGTTAGTTATATCTTGGTTATGGAAGACTTCTCGTACCATGGTAGCCGGAACAATTAGCAACTCGCACAGGCCTGACGCCGAATTCTCCAGGGCGCCAATCCTTATTAGAAGTCATGGTGATTTTGTGCCTCTGAACTGATTGTGAGGGATTACGGTGTAGTGTGTTAGGTTGAATAGACACCAAGCCCTCCTCTAAGGTTGAGGGGTTGTGAGGCGTTGAGTACAAGCCATCTTTATATCACCCCGCAAATTCGGATGTTGCGATTCACAAGTCTCATATCCGAGATAACCGACAGCCAGTACTCCGTGCTTGACTATGTCAGTCACTCGTTCCATTAAAGCTTGGTGACGTTATTGTCCCTGTACAGCAGTAGCCGTGCCCCGAAGCCCGCTGTCAGAACTCCGGCGCAAAACTCCGGGAGTAGAATCAAGTCCCGGAACTCCGGGGGACCCACCAAGATTTAGAAAGATACATTGAGTTGAAGGATACTGAAAGAAATAATCGGTTTTACTTAGCCGAGAGGATTACTTAAATCCCCGGCTGTAACGGTAGACGCGGCTTTGAGAACATCTATTTCGTTTATCTGCAGCAACCTTGAGTTTATTCCCAACCTTGTGCAACATCCCTCTCCAGAATTGCCCTTAATTAGTCAACATCATGTCGAATTACTCCATTTTCAGGGAATCTACTCGAATCTTAAATGAAGTTCTTCTTCAAGATCCCCGATTAGGACTTCCAGACTCGTTCGTCAAAGCCGCCAAGAGAGTCGAGTTCATTGGTGAAGACGAACAGCCTTTCGTCCTCACACCTCTCAAGATCACGGAGTCGAGCGCAGCCCTAAACGCCCTCGTAGCCACAGCTGCAAATGTTGTCGCAGCAGAGCGCTATAGAATCGACTACCAAGATGTTGAAATCAACACGGACCTTGCAACCCTTTTCCTTGAATCAGTGCTATTACCCACCATTGGCGGCAAGCACTTTATGCAGAACGACAAAATGCTGGCAGAGCTTGCCAAGATGGACCTTCATCAGATGAGCAAGACAATCAGGCTATATGCGACAAATATTTATCGTACCAAGGACGGAAGGTGGTATCATCTGCATGGATCTATGAATTCTTTGCCCACTATGGAGATGTTGGGTGTTGAGGATAATGATGTCAGCACTGAAGAAGCCTTCGAGACGTACGCGAAAAAGGTTGCTCAATGGGATTCTAAGGATATTGAGAAAGTTGCCAATGAGGAGTACCAGCAAGCTGGTGTGACTTGCTATACGCCTCATGAGTTCTTTGCAAGCGAGCATGGTAAGATCATGTCTGAAGAGCCCTTATGGGCATCGACTCGCGTGCCGGCACCGAAGAAGCCTTGGCCCCAAGCCAAAGATAGTGAGAGCTATAGTCCGCTCGCGGGTATCAGAGTCTTGGACTTATCTCGTGTTATCGCAGCTCCAGCAGTATCCAAGATCCTCAGTGTTCTTGGTGCCGATATCATCCGTGTCTCTTGCAGCAGGTTACCCGAGTATGCGGTAACAATGCCAGATCTTCAGACTGGCAAGAGAGACGTTGAAATTGATCTTAAGACAGTTGAGGGACGACAAACTCTTTCTGAGCTTCTTAAAGAGGCTGATATTCTTGTTGATGGATACCGTCCCGGTGCCTTGGCGAAGCTGGGTTTTGACTCCAAGTCTTTGCGTGAGTTGAGCCCTAGTCTTATCTATATGAGGGAGAATTGTTATGGATTCAAGGGGCCGCTCTCGTATCGCTCGGGATGGCAGCAGATTAGCGACTGTTTGGTTGGACTTTCATACTTACAGGGCAAGTTTCTTGGTCTCGATGAGGCTGTTGTCCCGCTGTTCCGTAAGTTCACCGTGTTATCACATCTCAAGATTTCGTTCCTGACATTTTCTCAGCCAACTCAGACTACCAGACCGGATTGGTTGGAGCCGCGGCTGCCATCCAAGCATTATTAGCCCGTACCAAAGAAGATGTCACCTTCGACATCGATATCAGCCTCACGCAGTATAACATCTGGTATTACCGTCTCGGTTTGTACTCTGAGGACCAACAGAAGACCTTAAGAAGCCGGGACCTGCAGTTCAGCCCACGCCATTACGATGGTATGAGTGCGCTCGTGGGGAAGACGCACCAGTCGTTACAGAAAATTCGCCCGGAAATGTTCAAGCATCCTGAGTACTTTTGGGACATGAGTGGCAAGGAATATGGGCTGGATGGGGACTTCAAAGTGCTGGCACCTGCGTTCAAGTTCGAGAAGTCGAGCATTGGCTGGAAAGTTCCGACTGGACGTAGAGGGAGGTCAAAGGCCGAATGGGTGTCCTAAACGTGGTGCTAGAGAGTTGTCTGGACATTAGAGGCGTCTTTGCGAAAAGGTGAGAAGGACTAGCTGGTCTTTTGGAACATAACACTGCCTGCATGTTCGAGGGTAGTGCACTTCGACACTTGTGATTCCGTCGGAGTGTTATTATATAAGACCCGCGGGCCCCGAGCAGCATTTCGTTCCTCTCATATAGTCACCTGCCAATTTGAAATGGCAAAGGTTCAACCAATGGACCCTGATTTCATTGCCCATAGCTCTCTGTTTGCCAAACAAAGCCTCGGACAAGGTCAGGAGAATTCATGTGGATCGCCACCTGGACTATGACGCCACTTAAAGTCAACCGAGGCTCCGCGTGAAACTGTCCAAGTTAGACTTAAAATGGTAAAGTCAAGACAGAGGCTCTTGACACGACTTCCTTATGCGTACTAGGCTTCAAAGATTGCGGGGTACCAAAGCCCTTCTGATTTACTCCTCCTCGATTGAGTTAGTCGTTGAGTCAGGTATATTAACCTCTTTCGATCTCATGACTGTTCAGCTCCATCATCAATCAAGTACCAAGGCCGAAGGCAAGATGTCTCAACTCTGGGCAGATATAGTCGCTACCTATGATCCCTTTACGATCGAGTTCGTAGGCAGCGGCCTCATCCAGATCCTCTTTTGGTGGATTCCTTCCGCCCTTTTTCTTCTCCTTGATCATATTGCCCCAAGCTTTGCGTCGAAGCACAAGATACAGCCTCCACCAAAACAGCCCAAAGGCTCCGAGATTCTGGACTCTGTCGTGATATCCTTGAGGAATCAACTCATAGTCATTGGACTGCAACTATCCCTAGCGTTTCTGGCAACGCAGCGAAACATGTCATCAACATTCCAGATCACAGCATCTCTGCCATCGGCGAAGAGCTTCGTGAGCGACTTCGCTATCTGCTTAGTTGCCCGAGAGATTCTCTTCTACTATTCCCATCGACTGTTTCACATACCATATCTCTACCGTTGCATCCATAAAATACATCACAGGTTCACCGCACCAGTCGCCTTCGCCTCGCAATATGCTCATCCCATCGAGCATATTGTAGCCAATACAATCCCCATTGTTCTACCGCCCATATTGCTGAGAACTCATATCTTGACCATGTGGGCGTTTGTGGCTTGGCAGCTCATCGAGACGGCGACCGTTCATAGTGGCTTCGACTTCTTTGGGGGCGCAGCCTATCGTCATGATCGTCACCACGAGCGTTTCGATGTTCACTTTGGAGGAATGCCTTGGTTGGACTGGCTTCATAACACCGACGAACGGAAGAGATTGGGGAAGAAGAACAAGTGATGTTTTATAACAGAACTATTTCGCCAAGATCTACATCTTGGAAGTGAAGGATCAGGCTGTGTATTTTCCCCATATCAGATATTTCTTGAGATAACCTTGAATGAGAATCACCAAATACTTGGTGGGGATTGATACCAGCTTCCATTTGGCGGCAGAACAGATTAGCAAGACACCAATACTCATCGGCATGTAGAAAGAACCCAGCCTTGGTTCCTTCAGAAGAGAGATAATTCTCAGTAGTTAAGAAGAAGTTGGAGTTGGACCAAATTCGAAACCAATTCCTCAACCCTCGTGTGATGGATAAAGATCTAGATCCTTGGTCTGGTCCATTCTGGTGGTGAAAGATAAGATTATGAAAGGCTGAAATGAATTAATAAGAACCTGCTGTTTTATCTTCCCATATAACTTACCACTGGTGATAGCAAACAGATTTAAAGGATTCGTTTGCTCCAAGATTTCCCACTGAGTAGCACTGAAGTCCTCAGTCATAATTATGCGAATAGATTGGGACAACGTGACCTGGCTGTATGCCACTGTCCTATTTTCTGCAGCTTGGACGGACGCAAACCACGCTTCGGCATTTGAGGCATTGAAGTGTTCATTTGTAGCTGCGAGACCAAATTCTAACTCGTTAATTTTCATCCGGGGACTCATGTCGTAGAACATGACGAATGCACAATCGAGCAGAAATGTATACAGAAGAGTGCGGATCAACTCCTCTCGTAATGCAAATGCTTTCCAATCATCATAGAGGCTGCACGGAGCAAGGAGTTTTGCCTCACTTGTTCCAGGCATCGCGAAAGGATAAAGGCTTCGGGCAACATAGACAATGTCAGGAAATCGCTTCCTTCGTGCTCTGAGCCTCGCCTTTTTATCCCCCTCCCAATTCATTAGCAGAACGACGGCATAAGCAGCTTGTAATATATCAAGTCGCTGACGAACTTGAGAATCCTGGTTATCATCGTCAGTTTGAGGAACCATGTCTTCGTTGAAGTCTGGGCACCGGAAGATCCAGTTCTCGACTGTCTCCAACCAGGCCATGGCTTGGTCGCGGTGCTTCCTTTCGGGACTCAAGGTGGCACCGATCAGTGAAAGAGCCGCTATCAACCTGGGGGGCTTGAGAGTAGGGTTAAAAGTTTGTCTGTGGAAGACAGGCCAGTTTGGATACCAAATTTGAAAGAACATGGTCAGGAATAACTCGACATTTCTTGGGGAAAAGAATCGTGCACAAGACAGTAGTTGGGACTCAGACAAGCTCATATCAACCGCTTGAGATGCTGTTTCCCGAATTCCTCTGATAATCTCCTCACATTTGCTTGCCAAGACGTGTCGCTCTGTGAGGATGGAAACAGCTTCGAAGGAAGGCCGGCTACCATCTTGTAGAAGACCAGAAGGAATCAATCCCTTGATGACATTGTTATCGCAATTAAACGAATTGACCAAACCATGAGAGGAAGTAAGTCTGGCCAGAAAGCGGAGGCTCATGCGAGGAAGACTCGGCGTTGGTGTCATCAGGGACAACGATGGGGAATGACACGAGGCAGGCCACTCTAATTGCGGTATATCCAAGTCGATTTGTGACAAAAGACTTGTGCCTAAATTGGATTCAGAGACCCGGGACGGTTGTAGAAGATGGTGAGGATAGAAAGAGGCGACTAGCGCCGAGTGACTGGAGTCTAGACTCCACTCATACTGGGATAGAAATGTTGGATCCTGAACCTCGAGGTCCTGTGATGATACATCCGCGTGTTGGTACAATGTCGGGTCTGTTCTGGGCTCCGGTGGTGGACTGATGAAATAATCCTTCTTCGACGGCGTTTGACCGTAATTACAGTCTTGGTTTTGGTGGGCGCAGGCTCTGCAAGGATGCGATCCGCTGCATTTCCTTTTCAGCTTTGCGCATCTTTCGCAAGCGTTCTTCCGTCTCCCTCGCTTCTTCTGGTCCAGGATTGGAGGCGGCAAGCCTGCTCGAAAACGTCTGTCGCAGGTTTTCCAATGTCGAAGCAGTGCATCTCTGATGACCATTACTTAGCCATTAAAACCCAAAAAGGAACAATCAAGTATAGACTGACCGACGATTGAAACCACGCATGCAGAATTGGCATTGATAAGGCCTTTCATCTGTGTCTGGATCATCATTGTTGCCTTAGCATACAAACCCTACGAGGCATTCACGACTAACTCACGCGACAGGTAATGTCGATTAAGATGGTCTGGATGCAACAGTTAGTAAGCTTTGCATCCAGTCAAGATTACAGGTCTTAAATGGCTCACCAGACTTTGCAAACTCGGCAAAGCAGATACGACAGCAATGTTGCGGCTGCTTGTCCATGGCGTTGACCGAGGCCAAGCAATTTGGCAGGGAAGTTAGGCGGCAGTTCAAATTGGACCAGTCAGGGATGCCTCGATCAATAACAGAAAGATAAGTCTGAATCGTCAGGATGACCGATACCATCTTCCTCGCAAGAAAAAGACATACTCCGCAAGTTACAAACACGTGGAGCCGGGAAATCTGCCACCCCCGCGAGTAAGATCGGCATCCCGCCTCATCCCCACGATCTAGTCTAGATTAAGATTGGGGAAACCCCGCAAAAGCACAGCCATTCGGTTTCTAGAGACAGGTATTTCGGCATCTGTTCGCGGCATCCGGGATTTGGACTCAATGTATCCCACCAGCTATTATTCGTATTCCTTCCACTTGAAATTATATCTGACCTAGGCCAGTGACAGTTTCGCTCGACCACTTTCAGTCGCGACGTAACCATTCTCTGACCCCATACCACCGAACTCATGGCACACGCAGCAGTTGACGAGCCCTACCATCGGGTAGCTACCGTGGTTGTAAGCCGAATCGCAAGCCGAATGATGGTCGTTTGCCCAATCGCTGACATATTGTAAAGCGCTCAGATAATGGGTTCCAGTTCAAGATCAACTCTGTTCCCATCCCCAAGCTTCAGCCATGGGAAGTGCTCGTCAAACTCTCTGCTACTGGCGTCTGCGGCACTGACATGGCCCTTGCAGGTGGCTACCTTGGTCCATGCCGCGATGTTCTTGGCCACGAGGGCGTGGGACGCGTGGTTCTAGTTGGCTCTGGTGTAGATCCCGGTTCTGTCAAGATTGGTGACAGAGTTGGCATCGCTTGGGTCAGAGACGCCTGCGGCCGATGCAATTGTTGTCGGGAGCCTGGCGGCGAAGTTCGTTGTCTAGAGCAGCAGAATTCTGGACGAAAATGGGATGGAACATTTGCCGAACACTGCATTGTACCAAGCCGTTATGTGCTCACGATTCCGGAGTCGGATGAGCTCCCAGATGAACTGGTTGCACCGACATTGTGTGGCGGCGTCACTGCATATAAAGCCCTCAAGGCTTGTGGAGCGACACCAGGAGAATGGGTTACTATAGTCGGAGCTGGCGGTGGTGTCGGGGGCCTGGGGATTCAGTATGCGAAGGCCATGGGATTCCGCGTTGCTGCTGTTGATATAGGGCCCGCAAAAGATTCCTGTATCAAGATGGGAGCTGATGCATACTTTGACGGGGCATCGCCTGCTACACCAGCGGATTTGAGGCAGCTTACCCCCAATGAAGCTGGAGCCAAGGCCGTTATTGTTACCGCAGGATCAGGTCGAGCTTATCAAAACGCTCTTGATCTAGTTGCAGTGTTTGGTACTATGGTCTGCGTTGGTATTCCTCCACCAGACCAAGCGATGAGTCTGCATCCGCTGACTCTCATTGACCGTGGGATTAACCTTTTGGGAACGTTGGTAGGAACACGGACTGAAACACTGGAAGCTCTTGAGTTCGTGAGGAGAGGCGTGGTCAAGCCAATTGTCGAGTCATTAAACTTCGATGAGCTAGACAATCTGGTTGATCGGTTCTCCAAGGTATGTCGTCCCAGTCGATGCCATAGTTCTCGGTTGACTAATATTTCTAGACATCGGGAAAGCTGGTCATTCAATTCAAATCATAGTGGTCTATCTTGGGTTCTTTTGCAGCTTTGCAGTTATGATATAAGTGTTTTTAGAGAATGCCATAGATAGTGCAATATGAATCAATTTCATTCAGGCTAAACGTTTCTATGTATATCCTTTAACTGCAGCTCTTGTGTTAGGAATTTTTATCATCCTGTAATGATCTGATATGCCCCTAGTCGAAGCAACTAACGTCAATCGAGTTTTAGATGCCACTAAATCCTCCATAGATCATTTGACACGTTGCGTACATTGCTTATCGAAGGATAACATGCACCTTCAGCCGATCTTTGCCTCTTGATGCCAATAAGGAGGTTCAAGACGCAGTATCAGAACGGGGCATATGCACAAGTCGGACAATTCCCCACCTCCACCCCATGTTTGTGTTACCCTGCGTCGGCTGAACGGGAAAATATCCACCACCCCAGTAAAGCACTAAGGTTTGTTATGTAAATGCCAAGCGTAAGCAACTTCTATTTAAACCCAACAAGAGTAGCACTGGTTTACTCTCGAGCTTAACTATGACCATGTTGTCTGGTAAACCATCACCACCAAAATGACTTCCGTTACTCCCCTTGTTCTGCCTCCTGGCATCACACCATCAGTTTTCAATCAATTCATATCAGAGGCTACTGAACTCTCAACTGCTGACAATGTTTTCATTATCTCCAAGCTCGACCAGCTGGACAAGCAAGACTATCGCGACCCTAGTAAGCTGCACGACATGTTCGACATAACCTCGAAGCAGCATTTTATTGCCTCAGCTGTCATCTCTCCCCGTGATGTGGCTGAGGTTCAAGCCATTGTCAAGCTATGCAACAAGTTTGAGATTCCCCTTTGGCCATTCTCTATTGGCCGGAATGTCGGGTACGGAGGTGCTGCCCCCCGTGTTCCAGGATCAATTGGCCTTGATCTCGGCAAACATATGAATAAGATCTTGAAGGTTGACGTTGATGGCGCATATGCTTTGGTCGAACCTGGAGTCACATATGCAGATCTTCATCAATACTTGGTGGATAATGACCTTCGTGATAAATTATGGATTGATGTCCCTGATCTCGGCGGCGGCTCAGTACTTGGAAACACTACAGAGAGAGGAGTAGGTTACACTCCATATGGTAAGTCATCTTGTTCATGATGCCAACGCATACTTGTACATTGACATCCTCAAGGCGATCACTTCATGATGCACTGTGGTATGGAAGGTAAGAAACCTGACACAGCTATCTGGGACTCATGACTGACTCTCCAAAAGTTGTACTACCGGACGGTACACTAGTCCGCACGGGAATGGGTGCTCTACCAAATCCAGATGCCGATCCAAATGCTCCACCGCACGAGCAAGAGCCAAACTCAGCGTGGCAGCTTTTCAATTATGGTTTCGGTCCCTATAACGACGGCATTTTCACTCAATCGTCTCTTGGTATTGTCGTCAAGATGGGCGTATGGCTCATGGTGAACCCCGGAGGATACCAGTCATATTTGATCACCCTTCCGAAGGACGAAGATCTTCACCAGGCCGTTGAGGTTATTCGACCGCTTCGAACATCGATGGTGCTGCAGAATGTCCCCACTGTTAGACATGTGCTTCTGGATGCAGCTGTTATGGTAACAAATGACCTGATCACTAACTCTGAGCCAAGCTAACCACCATTGCTGTAGGGGTCTCGAGATAAGTATACGTCTTCGAAAAATCCACTCAACGACAAGGAACTTGACGAGATTGCAAAAAAGCTCAACCTAGGGCGCTGGAACTTTTACGGAGCACTTTACGGCCCTGAGCCTATCCGGAACGTTATGTGGCAGGTTGTCAAGGAAGCCTTCTCTGCCATTCCCGGGGCCAAGTTTTACTTCCCGGAGGATATGCCTGACAATGTTGTCTTGCAAACTCGACATCTTACCTTGCAGGGAATACCTACCATGACGGAGCTGGAATGGGTGTAAGTTTGGCCTCTCAACTGATCACCTTGTCAAGATACTAATCACGTTTTGGCAGTAATTGGTTACCCAATGGAGCACACCTGTTCTTCTCTCCCATCGCCAAAGTCACAGGTGATGACGCGGTCGCCCAATATGCCCTGACGCGCAAGCGCTGCGAAGAAGCCGGCTTCGACTTTATCGGAACCTTCGTCGTCGGAATGCGGGAGATGCATCACATCGTGTGTCTGGTCTTTGATCGCCTTGATCCAGAGTCTTGCCGTCGAGCTCACGCCCTCATCATTCAGTTGATCGACGACGCTGCGAAGAAGGGCTGGGGAGAGTATCGCACTCATTTGGCCTTGATGGATCAAATTGCGCAGACTTACAACTTTAATAATAATGCGCAAATGCACCTCAATACGACGATCAAGAATGCACTGGATCCAAAGGGAATTTTGGCGCCTGGAAAGAATGGCATCTGGCCGAAGGCTTATAACGCAAAGGACTTCGCTGTAAACCCACAGCGGTCTACAAAACTATAGCTTAGCATGTCTTCTTATTAGCTACTATACTATCACTAAATATTTATAACTAGCCCTAAAATGAGGTTTATCACTATACACATTATACTGTTATAGTTTTCAGTTTTCAGTATAGAGGAATAACTCTAAAAGCTTAAATATATAATAAGATTTAAATTAATAAAGCTACTCAAGTGAAGTAATTAAAGGATAAAGAATACCTTTAGAAAGACATTCTAGCTACTAGAGTTCTTATAGTCAGTTACAACTCAAGGATATACTTTAACCAGTCCATCTTAAATATTTAAGACTTTCCCTCTAAACTACTTACCGGCCTTAAAGCGTGGAGGAGGAGTGTAGTAGAAGTCCAGGCCTCTTATCTTCATATACTCTAGTCTTAATAGGTTAGTATTTAAACAGGTACTTATATAACTTTAGTAGAGCTCAGATTAGAGATTGTAGTAATCTGTCTTATAGGTAGTTATCCATGCTTATAAACAAAACTACTATTACTTAACACTATTTCTAATATTCTGAACTGTGACCTTCAGGTCTCCAAAGCATACCCCAAAGTTTCAATCCTTCACCCCCTGCTACTAGGTTTCCATTAACGTCTGCCTTTCCTTTACCCACTATAATCTCTTCAGTAAGCTTAAACCCTTGACTGGCGACCAAGTCCCTGGCTGCAATTGTGGAGCATTCTGCCCAAATAGGCAATCCCTCTCGACGGGCGGTTTCCTGACATCTTTTAAGCAGGTATTGCATAAGACCTATAATGTTTATTAGTGGATTTAGAAAACATAGAGCTAACTGAGGCTGGCAATAAGTACAACAATACAAAGGGGGATGAAAAAGAGACATTTTCTTACCTTTACGCCGCTTGTTACGGTCAGTAGCTCCAAACATAATATAGAAATGCTTCTCGTGGTTATTGATGGCTCGTTCCTTGGCCGCGTCGCAGACAGGAACAAAGTCAACAAAGAGGCGCTGCCAAAGTGTGAAGTTAGAATTACTGTCCTCAGTAAGAGAAGGGGGGAGACGTCTCCAACATACCCAACATCCTTTTGCGCCAATGTTCCAAAGTAGAGAAAGGAATCCTGCTTGGACTAAAGTGGCGGGGTTCTCAACGTGGCTATCTGGTGGAACGAGCACGCAGAGAGCCGACCAATCGTCCGCTTCTTCAATAATCGCATTGTTAAGAGCTGCTGCTCTCATAAGGATACGGAAATATTCAGGCGAGAATTGACGCTTTTTCTCAGCGCTCATACCCCCTAGCACAAAGTTCATAGGTGGGTTAGTTCCAAAAGTTTGGAATAAAAGTTCTCCCGCCTTATCGACGTAGTCTATAGAGTTGTTCATCAGTACATAGTGTCAAGAAGTTATTACTCATACTTACCCATCCCACCAGTTGTAACCTTTACTTCAGACATTTTAGATTGACTATAGGTAGTTAGTCTGAGTTTCTTAAGAATATTATAATTTAGATCTGACGTAGTCATGATTGGGGCCGGATTGGCCGTTGATGTCGATTGCGCAGCGGCGCATCTTGTGATGGAAGTGAGGGTTCTTGGCTTATTTAGATATAGGTTTTCGTGGTTGTAGCCTTGGTGGTGATCGCCTCGAGAGGATGATGATGAGGGCCTTCGGCCTGCCAAGGCTGGGGGAAATATCTGCTTTATGCTCGTAGATTGAGGCCACTTGCTCAGTTGGACCTTAAGGTTCAAGGCAGTAGCTGTGCGACCTGCTGAGACTTAATATTAAGGTTATTGTGTTTTTTAGTGTAGTGTATGACGCCTTACATTGTGTTGTGCTGAAAATAAGCATCTTATCGTGTTATCTTATTATCCGTAGCCTTTAGCTGTACCTTG